>JAEIIG010024031.1:0-10880 GCA_018904695.1 Drosophila parvula
AACCCCCAGACATTATTCTATTCCTTCTTGTAAATAAAATATGAATCATATCATCACGAAATGGAATACCCTCGATCAGACACCTTTATCAGAGTTCAATGACTCTCCATATAAAAGTACTAAGCACGATGATTAGCCAGCATTTCGAACATAAAACAACAATCTCAACCGACATTAGGCGTAGCTTGACTCAATTTCTTACCGCAGCTTGAGCATCTTCTCGTAGGAGGCCTCGTCGTTCTTACGATTCTTGCGGGTTTGCATTTTCTCAGTGCGCCGACGGAAGGCCAAATACGGATTGTTGGAGCTGGCGCCGGGACGACTCTCTGTCTTTACGGTGAGGATCAGCGGGTGTTGCTACACAAGACGACAAAGCTCATTTTAAATGCGATTTAAAGAGTTTAAAGAGTAAGGGAATACTCACCATCTTGAGGCGCTTGTTCAACCAGTAATCGTACACAGATATGCTGGTCTCATCGTCCTGATTGAGCAGAGATTTCGCCTCGTTAAGCGTAACCACTGTTTGGCCAGAGCTTTTCTCCAGCCGGTCCATCATCTGCTCAAACTTCAGTTCGGTGAGCTCCAGGCGCTGCTGCTGGCTGAGCCAGTCCTCGTCGGCACTGTCCATGTCGTAGTCGGGCACCTCGGTGTCCAGGCCAAGCGCTGCAAAAGTAGTGTGTAAGCTTAATGGTTCCATTAATTCTCCAAGTAGTTCCTTACGTTGCATGTGGATCATTTGGCGGGGCATCTTGTAGTCCGGCGGATAGTAGGCATCGTAAAAGGGCTGATCCGTCTGCAGCACCTCGGGCGTGGGGATGATCAGGCCCGTGCATATAGCGCGCTGCAGATGGTGTTCCTGGGGGGCGGTTACAAAAGTCAAATGAGTTTATTTTTAGTGTAGGAGTTTTGAGGCTACACTTACCGATTCCTCCTCCTTCTCCATGCCACTGGGCATCTGCGGCACAGCCCGGTTGATGGCTGAGTACTCGGGCAGGTCGGGCAGCTCCTCCGCCAAGTAGATGGGCATCTGCTTGGACGGATCCAGGTGTCGGGCTCTGAACGATAGCTTCGACATCTTGGCGGTTGCTTGGCTGTGTGTGGGTTGCGGGTTTGTGTGGTTGGGTGGTGGTGGTGGTGGTGGTGTGTGGAACGTTTCTATTTGCTGTGGCTCTGCTGTGGAATTGCCTCCTTAGGTTGCTATGGATGCGGCTACTCCTACTCCTGTCCAACTGCAGTTGGCCAACGGCAGCCAAGGATTTGTGCTGCTGCTACTGCTGCTGCGGCTGCTGTTGTTGTTGTTGACTCTACTCCGATGCGCCGGCTTCGTTGTTAGCGTTGCTGCTCCTGCTACTCTACTCGCTATTGGGGGTGCTGTTAGCTGGAGATGGTGCTCCCTGCGGATGTGGATGTGGATGTGCTTTTGATCCTGATCCTGCGCCGATGAGTTAGCACCGGGGCTGCGGTGGCTGTGGCTGCTCTGCCAGCTGGTTAACGCAGCCCCTGTGCCCGTTCCCCTGGCAGACGTAATGCCACTGCTGGTGCGGATCGGGTGTAGATTAGCAACTTTTGTGGCTATATACGGTGTATCCCTATCCGGATCCGTCTCGTCACCCTCCCTCAACCCCGCCGCCTCGAGCTTCTGCTCCTCCCGCTTCTCCGCTCTCGCTCCCTCCTCCTCCTCCTCCTCCGCGTCCGCCCGCCGCTGCTCTACCTGATCCTCGTGGATTTTGGCTGACAGCGCCGACAGCAGGAGAATGGCCAAGGATGCGATTTGATTGCAATTACGACGACAACGCAGTGGTAGCAACAACAACAGTGACAACGGCGACGGCATTTTTCACGTTGAAATCGAAGGTGCTATGTGAATTGGCATAATTACGTTCATCAAATTTGCACATTTCAGTTCATCATCGTTTTTGCGTTAATCGAAGTGTAACTCTCTTCTCTTCACTTTTCTTTCTCCACTCTCTTCAATCTCTCTCACTCTGCTTCCTCCGCTTCTTTGTTTTTGTTGTTGTTTATAATTATTATGATTCTTCCTCTTGTTATTTGTATTCTTTGCGTAGTTTCTGTGGTGTGTTGTTATCGTCGACTGATAAAAATCTACAAAAGGAAACGGGGACAACAACAAAAACTAGTAAGTAAACAATGCACGAACACACAAACACTTCTTAGAACTACATCAGATCATAATATATATATGCATATGGATGTACATATGTACATATTTGCATTAGGGAGCGCGCGCGGGAAAAATAATACACACACAGCGGCATTTATATATATGTATATTGTTGTTGCTTTGGCCGGGCTTTAAATTAAAAGAACACGCACAAAAACATATTCGCCTTTGTGCGGCGCTATGATTCACTGCCGTCGCCCGTTTCATTTTTCATTTTTTCTGTTATTAAACTGCGAAAAATGCCAAATCATAGAAAGCCGAAATAAAAAAGGCGGCATAAACAAACACACGCGCGGCGACAGCAGACTCAAACAAACGCGGCGAATTGCACGAAGTGGAAAAAACACGAAGCGCAAAACACGACGAAAAAGTGGAAAAAAAGAACGGAGAAAAACTCCGCCTCATGTGGGTTTTGTTTTTTGCATTTAATTGCTTTATTGTTGCTCCGCAATCGCTTGCGTATGTTTTTTCAGGCTGGGATTAATTTTTCACACACTTTACCGCACTTTTCACGCACCAGCGAGCGCAATTTTGTTGATAATTCGCTCGAAAAATTTACACAAAAATCCCGATTTTGCGTATAGCGTGGTTTTGCTGGAAAGCAATAATGGCGGCCAGAGAGCCGAACACCGACGACGCTGCAGGCTGCTGGGCCGCGATTAACGAGCGCCGTCGGCGGCGATAACATCGAGCGGCGGGCACATAGCGGCAATTTATTTGCCTTTATTTTGCACAAAACTGTCACTAGCTGTTTCATTAAATATTTATTATAATTTAGTTTAATTTTTGGACGACTACTGTAGTCTTGTTTACACATAAAAACTGAATTTAATGTTGCAATTGTTATCGATACATCGCCGTTGGTTAAGAGAATATCGCAGCCTGTCTCTCTGACGCGACTCCGAACGTTTTGTTAGCGCCCCCTGACGTGCTCTTCCCGCACTAAACGAAACGCTGGATGACTTTTTTTTCACAAACAAAAAAATCGATTTAATTTTTTCACGCACATTTTTCACACTGATTTTGGCCCGGCCAAGCCTTTAATGGGTCGAAATGATGCGAATTTTAGCTTATTTACCACTGCCGCACCGTTTCCAGCTATATTCAAGCAGTTACGCTAGCGCAAACGATCGAAATTGTTCTTCAACAGCGGGACACGTAAAAACGTGTAAAACTTAATGGGCGGCCACCACGAATGAGATTTTCGGAGTAGTCGGAGTCGTGCAATCATCGTAAATGTGACGAAATTATTTTGGCTACCCCTCCGGGCGAATTAATTAACCAAATCGATTGCGGTTTTCGGCTAAATCTGTGGAATTTTATGGGGGGTCGCATACATGCATTCGGATTGTTGGAGCCCAGCTCCATTTGTTTAATTTGTTGTTAATTTACGCAGCCCCCAAAACGCCAGCTGCCAGCTAGTGGTGGCCGATAATTCGGAGTGCGCAGGCGTTACGCTGTTTGTATGGGCTATCGGTGGGCGCTCACAAATGCGCTGGCCTAAGAAAAGGTACTAACGCCAACATTTTTTACATTATCTTACATGTAAAACTTAGCCACGTAATGCTAAATATGCTCATGAGTTTACGCAATTGAATGTATAATAAAGTGTGTAAAGTAAAAGTAAAAAAATGTATATTTTATGTAACTATTAATTAATTATTTATATTAAGCTAAAAGCCTACCCAAAAATAGTAAGTAATTCAGTTATTTAATGTTTTCATAATATTTATTTCAAAAAACTTTCCTTTTTCATTGCATTTTCCAGACATTTCAAGAAATGTAGCTTTCTCGTTTCGTTTAAATGCTGTTTTCTTTATTTAGAATCTTTTACAAGGCTTTTCGTACTCGCTGTTTTTTTGTTGGTTAACTTTCTTTATTAGCTAGTTACAAGTGTTTAAATATTTCGTTCATAGATTTATAGGTGCTCTCGTCGACTTTTCAGCGTTTTTTGGAATACAATTTATTTGAAATGTTTTTTCTTAATAATTTCTGGGAGTATGCTGATTTATTTTGGCCAAGCGTTCGTTTGATTTTTTGAATGGTAATTTGATTTGTCCAGCAAAGCGAGTTGGAAGCACCTGCTTAGTAAAAAGTAAGCCTTAAAGCTTTTGTTTCGAAAGCCCAATAAGCAGAAGAAGCCTTTTTGATTTAGTTTATTCCCGCGCCGATGCCGATCCTCCAACGGTTTTCAGCTGCCTCGTGTCCATTTTTTTTTTGTTTTTTTTTATTTCTTGAGTTTGTTTTTTAAGGCGATTGCCGCACGGACGTTCACAATTACAGTTGGGGGGCGGCGGCCGCCTGTTTCCAACAGCGATTTGGGTATATTTCGCCGGTGACAGGCGGCACTTGGCCCTCTCTCTTTGGTTTCAGATGCTCGGCAATGCTCGCGCGCCTGCCGCCCACAATTGCCATGCCCTCAGAATAAGGTGTTTCCTTTTCTTCTTGGGCATTTTTTTTTTAAATAATAATAAATTGCAATTGTGGGAACGGCTGTCGCGGCATTGCGACCACTGGGCATGGCTGCGATGGCGTACATGATGAAAAAAACATGTCAGACAGTGGTGTCGTATGTGAAAAAGCACCATTTCGTGGGGAGGGGGGGGGGGGTTTAAGTTCTTTCGGCGTTCTTTTCGGGGGCGTGACACAGCTGCGAGAGAGAGAGAGAGAGAAGCACAGGTAAATTTCAATTAATAAATTCCGATGCAGCTTCTCTCTCTCTGTCGCTGGCTGCGGCGCCTGCGCTCTTGAATTGGTAACGGAACATATGCGCGCCACCTGGCGGCCTCGATGCCAGAGTGGTGTGGTGGTGGTGGTTAGCTGAGTTGAATTGAGGTGAGAGTGAGAGCGAGAGTGGTGTGGTGGGAAAGTGAGCGAGGTGAACTGAGGTGTTTAACTCAATAGAAGAAGAAAATCTGAATTGTTTTTGTTAAATTCAAGATGGAAAAATCGAATAAAAATCAAATAATAAAAGCAACTGCTGATTCTTCTAGAGAGTTGGTTTCTTTTTGGGTCTTAATGTTTCTTTCTGGGTAGTTCACCTTTAGTTTTTTTTCGTTTTCTTTGCAATATTCAACAACCAATACCAATATTAAGTTTAGTTTAGCCATTGGCTATTATTGGTAAGATCTTTGATATTAATTTAGTGCTTTTTGTATTGTGAGGAATCTATGGATGTGAAGCTCAGGCCCACAAATATAGGGCTTTCGAAACGATTGGATATTTACTTTATAAAGACTTCTTTGATCTTTCGTTTGGAAAAAAAAAAACACGCGCCTACAAGTAGTAAAAATTCACCATTGTTTTTCTGTGTTATTCATGAGTGTCTTGATTTGGTTTCTTCTTCCAGGTGCTTCGCTAATTCTGTAACTGCATTGTACTTTCTGTATATATTTCGCTAACATTCAGTGAGTGTGTCTTCAGGTGTCATTGAGTGTTCTTATATTTTTGTTTTTCTTGTCATTCTACAGGTGTGTGCCTCTAGTGGAAGAGTTTGTAGCTCTATGTTCTAAGTGTAGTTCTGTTTTGGAAGAAAGTTAGTAAAAAGAATAGTCGCAAGATCAAACAGAGTTAGTTAGTATATAGTGAGAGAGATAGTTAAACGAACAGAAAGATATACAGAGAGATATATAGAGGAGGTACAGAGAAAGAGAAATATATAGAGAATGTTGTTGTTGTTGTTGTTGTTGTTGGCGCTGAGATATAGAGATGTTGAAGAAACTACAAAAAGTACTAAATTAAAATAAGTTTTTGTTTTTGCACTACAAATCCATGTGTGTAAGTTTTTAACTTCATTGCCTCGTTGTTTATTTAATGTTTAATTAATGTTTTGTTTTTGGTTTTTTGTTTTTATTTGTATTGTTAGTAAACTGTTTAAACGCATTAACCGTCAATCAATCAATCAAATACTGGTTATAAGAATATTGTCAACATTCACAAACCAAAATCGGTTAGATAGTTAGTGGTTAAGTATATATATATAAGTTTATCTGTTTATCGAACAAACCAACATACCAGGAAAGCAAGAAACTATACAAATCGAAACTCAAAAAAAGAAATGGTGTAAACATTGCATTTGGGAATTTTGTTTTTATTTTTTCGCTAAGTGTACGGGAAGGAGGGGGGCTTGGGAGCTGGGTGCTGGATCGAGTGTGTTTGTGAGTGTGTACCACCGAGATAGAATCCGATAATCCCATCCATCTACGAGGCGAGGCAAGAAGAGCGAACTAAGAAAACGGTGCGCAACTGTACTTGACTTTTGGTTTATTTTTTTTTTTTTTATAATTGAGTTTTTCTTTGGCTTGAGACTTACCTGGGCCCAAAAAGCAACGAAACTATGTAGTTTTGCATGCTTCCCGGCTGGACGGAAATGGACAATCGATCTATTAAACATTTTTTTTGGTTTTTACTAACTAAAGCCAAGTATAGAGGGGTAATTACATATTTTACAAATGCGTGGGCAAAAGTGCACGAATGTTGAAAAGTTGAGTAGTTAAGTGAGTTAAGTAGCGATTAGGTAAAGCAAATCGAAGCCAAAAGGTAAGAGTAAATTTTGCTAGATATATAATATATATATATATAGATATATGTATGGTAAAAATGGTTGTTTATTAGCCAATTTTCAATTATACAAACGAAAACGGTTTACGCTTAAAATACAAAACTTCAAGTCGAATACTCTAGTCCAGATGATAATCATAACCATTATTAATTAATTAATTAATTCATAACATTAATTCAAATTCGAAAAATGTAAATCATAAGCTATGTAAGCTACAAGTTCCGATTCGATTCGATTCGTTTTTTAAAACTATCACTAGCATGAATGAGAATTGAGTCAATTTCAATTTCACAATGATGGGAGGGGGGACTGGGATTTCGGGTGTATTGGTTGGGGTTGGGCTCTTAGGATCAGGATATCTTCTACTTACTTACTAATTATCACTTGTTGAACATAAACCAAAGGGACCAAAGGGTGATCGGTACTTTATACAGTTTGGTGCTGGTGGCAGGTTGTTCTATGAGGCTCTAACTAACTACACTAAGATCGATATAGGCTACGGCTACCAAAGTTCGGTCTCATTGTTGCTTCGTTACGTGATATGATGCGTGGGGATTTTTTGAACCGAGAGTACAGCTTAATTGCTAGGATATCTAGGGATACAGAGTGTGTTAACAACAAATCATCAACGTGTGGGCTTTGCATATTTATGGCGTTCGCTTTTCCGACTTTGGAATAAACAAGATGAGCAAATGTTCCACTTGGTCTCACTTGGTCACACTGGCAAATACTTTTGGGATGATCTTTTGATATATATTCGGGCTGACGGCGATATTTACAGGCCAAAAGTAATTGGCGAGTTATTCCAAGTTTACATATGATTTAGTTTTAGCTTTAGTTTTAGTTTTAGATTTAGATTTAGATTTAGATAAATTTGTTTAAGTACTAAGGTCTAGTGTGAATCGATTACTGATTACTGATAACTTTTTACTGGTTTCGGTTTCGGCTTGTCCCTCTGGTCGGGGGCATTTACAAATGTAAGTAACAACGAAATCAAAATGTAATAATTACTACGATTCCTACTTAAGCGCTACATGCTTCAGCTTTAGCATCAACAACATGCAATTCAAATACCGAGTACTGTGATTCGATTCGATTCGATTCGATCTCAAGAACACTGTGCATCCAAAGCCGGCTTAAGTGTTTCTAGTGTCTAATATGTGTATGTATGTGTGTTTGTGTGGGAAAGAGAAAGCCTTCTGGTCTGTAGAAGCTTTGGATTGCATTCACATTCCTTGGATCGGGTTCTCGAGCTATCGCCGGGTGCTGATCTAACTACACGGAGCCCGTCTTTTCGTAAAACTGTGTGTGCTCCAAAACAAATCAATCGTAATTGTAATCGTAAATCGTAAATCGTAACCGTAATTAAATCAAATCAAGCTACAAATCATACGCTTAGTAACAGAGAGAGAGAGAGAGTTAAGGAGGAGAGAGAGAGATAGTGGTGAGAGTTTGTGTAGGATAACTCTTGGTGTTTGTTGTTGTATGTTCTGTATGGTGTGTATTGAGTGGTGTTGTGTCGATTTCTGGGATGATCCTAACACTTTCTATCTGCTGAGCAATTGACCCATTAGCCATGTCACTGCCACTGCGATGGGTATGAGATGCAGCTGGCAGCCGTAAGTGTGTAAATTTTTACTAGAATTGCACATATCTTCCTCACAAAAGCACATATGTCCATTGCCTGAACTTTCCATCATGCACACGTGATCGACCATGAATAAATTGATCTGTAACTGTGACGTACACATGCGGCGCACCACCTCGTACGCTAAAAAAGAGATCGAGAGAAAACGGAAGAAAGAAAGCACACGTAAAACAAGACATCGTGTAATTCAATCAGTTCAGATTTTACAATAAATTTTAGTTTTATAGTTGCGTCACGGTCGCCAGGTAGGTACTCACGTGATCTCTGATGCCGCACCATTTTTACGCAGCAACCATTGCAGGTCATCAAGGGGGGCTGGTCCCTCGGCAAGGCCGTGTAATTAAAGGGATCCTACAGAAGTAACCATTATTGAATCTTTATATGTTTTTAACTCTCTGTTGTCCCCACCTTGCAGCGGGCATCTGTCCAGGAATCGCACTCATAGCAGTATATCGATCGCGCTATATGAAAAGATAGCTAATTAGTATCCCAGACTCAAAAGACGGCTTCTTCTCTTTGCTCATGTCATCCGTATAGTTTGAGGTTAGATTAACTTTTGGGTACAGTAACGCCAAAAACGTGCATTACACAAAAGCATGCATGAGAGTTGCCAACACAAACAAATAGCAGGCAAGAAACATTTATCGATACCAGTTTCGAAATTATAAAGTGGCTTTTGTTGCGTTACTATTGGAATCGTTGTGGGTATTTTTAAATGTCTTTTGGAACATGAAATGGCTTTTATAATAAATATTTAACAAAACTCTCAATCTATCCTACATCTATACTTATTTGCAAAGTAAGGATAACATAAATTAAAAGAATCACAGATATGTGTGGGACTTAGTTTAGGGATGCTCTCAATGGAAAAGTGTCTGTCTAGGGCATGCACTCACACTCACATACCGATATACCACAAACAGACACACACGCAAATATCTAGGATAAAAGATCGATATTCTCGATAGAGTTTGCTTCAGAACTGTTTTCGTAACTTGACACAAATACTGTCTTAATAATAAATTCGAACGAAAGTTCTTATATTGCCCAATGTTAAGTTCCGAAACGAACTCTACCACAGAGTTACTCCGCACTTAATGAATTTTCATAGGATAGTTTAAATGAAGGTAAGTAAAATGAAGTTTTTTCTTTTGTATAAAAAAAGACAAAGCCTTGCCTTGGTGCGAAACTTAAGTAGAGAAAAAAGTGCAACAGAAGGAAATGTGAAGAGTAGGGAAAGAGTTAAAAACGGGATACCCAAATAACTGAACGGTTATTGATTTATTGGAGGCAAAGCTTTAGAGATGAGCGAGATAGAGAGCTCCGATATCGTATATCGGATACGAAAAATGAAAAGATCTTAAGTAACACTGATAATCCAAAAATATTCCTTTTATAATTCATTGCGAAACTCGACCGGCTCGAGTTTGTTAGAAATAGATAATACATATACTTATGCATGACTCTTATTATCTTATTATGTTTTTGTTTTTGTTTTTTTTTTGGCAAAAAAGGTAATCGATAGGTTTTAAGCAAATTCAGTTTTGAAAAGACAATGGACTCATACTTTGACATTCGGCTGAGGCCTGCGGAATCCATATGAAAGTTAGAAATCCGAATACGGCTGCAAATAAACAATGGAAGAGAAGAGAGCAAAGTAGAAGTGGGCGGTAGAAGGAGCACGAACTGAAGAAACCAAAATAAAATGGGCGGGCGGTCGCTAGCTAATGGCTCCGTGCCAGGTACAGTTGCGTTCCGTTTACGCATTCCACGCGCGCAGACGCAACTGTACCTGCCATTGAGCGATCAGCTGACTGTGGATGGAGTGGTGAGTATTGTTTCGGAGAGGGGAGAAAGTAGAGCTGGTGGTGGGTGGTTGGTGAAATGTCGACACTCTACACACGCCGGGGATTACTTAAAACACTCGATCGTTTCTGTGCACACACAGTGTTCCAAATGCCATTCGTTTCCACCGCCTACTCGAAAGTATACTTATTATACAATATACCAAGGTGAGAGACAGTGTTGTAAAAGGCACAGAGGAAAGACAATTTACAAATTACGTTTACATTTTTTGGTGTGAACTTCACTGCAACTCAAGACGCATACGTGTTGTTTACTGTAGTTGTTATTGGATGTTGTTGTTGGATGTGACCAGGAATATGCAATATATATGGGTTATATATAATAGAATGTATGTATATAGAGTACAGACAGCTGCTTATAGTCGATATATAACGGCATTTACAATCAACGGCACGTACGAAACGAAACTAATAAATGAAAATCAAACGAAACTCAAATCGAACGCAACAATTTCTCTTTGACGTTTTTTTACAGGGGATTATTGTTTTTTTGTTTGTTTTTTTTTTATTTAAAGATTAGTACAAAAACTGAAGGTAATTTTGTTCAAATCGAAGTAAGGTGGGGGGGGGAAAGGAAATCAAACGCAAAAAAAAGGATAAACTTACTTGGAAAACAATTATCGG
>JAEIIG010024095.1:0-11357 GCA_018904695.1 Drosophila parvula
TTTCTATTTTTCCAACCAGTTTCCCCAATCAATTCCCTTGGAATAAATAGTTTTTGTTAATAGCTCGCCTGCCTGCCTTCCTTCTGCTGCTGGTTGACCAGAATCCTCTGGTGGCATTATTTAGCTGCCATTTGTATAAATTTTGGTGCCGTTGCCTTTCCGCCCGCGGCCATGTGGTGCCTCTGGCTCATGGAAAATTTATGATTCTCTAATGCCCGTTTAAATCAGCGATAATTGCACTTTATTTGCACTCAATTATAGACTATCTGCGACATACCAACATGGTATTCGGTTGTATGTATTTGTTGCCATCGAAAATGTCATATTTGTGGTTTATTGCGCATTTGTTTCCCAGCCCTCCTGACCGCATTTCAATTGATTTTTAATATGTGTGTTCATTTGGTTTTTATTTATTTATTTTGCATAATTTCCAATAAACTGATTGCATTTAAATGTTCCCTTTTAATGAACTGAATCTGGTTTCTAATTACCGATATCAGTTTTTTAAATATTTTATATGGAAATTAGGCATGTACGACGCTCAGGATACCTTTCTAATTAAGTTGATTTGGACAGTTTTTAATTGGCGCTCAGTGGAGGGAAAAGAGAATAGAAATTTGAGGGGGCTAGGCAATTACGGGTTGACAGTTCAATTAGAGTCCGGGCATTTGAGTTGGTTAGAAAAATTCAACGGACTTGTGTTGGCGCGAATCAAAGTTTTATGGGACTTCACACAGCTGAAGCCCCCAGATGTTGACAATTACGTATACGCCTCGGTGGCTTTGCGAGGAACTGCATAATAATTACATTGTTTGATTAGTTAAGTGCCTCTTGGTAAACATCATAGATTAATTCAGTTTTTTTTTTTAAGAGAGGTACAGGTTGTTTTGGTGTTATATTAAACACACAATTGTTTTATTAACGTGATTTAAGTGCTCTGTTATTTTTATTGATTATTTAGTAAGCTTTTTTGCATACGCTAGATTAATTTAATTATACCCTTTTATTTTTTATATTATATGTATTGTATTTATTACGAACTTTCACTTTTAATTCTTGCCTAAGCACTTGTAATGGAAACTATCGTTGAAATGGGAATATAAACCAGTTCAATATTTAAATAAATATATTTAAATATATTTAAAAGTCTATATAATAAAGAGGCATTTAATCATTTTATTTAAAGGTTTTACGATATTTATTTTTACATTATCTTTGTCTATGATTTATTTATAAGATGTTAATCCATTTATCATAGCACATACACTCTCACTCTTTCCGGAAAAACTTAAAATTCAACTGTTGTATTTTTTCAGCCATCCGCTGCGCTCTCTAATCGTACCATAAAGTGCACACAGAAATCTGTGAAAATAAATAAACTGGGAGACCGACCAGCCAAGGCGAAAACCAAACCGAATCGAACTGAAAACTGAAATGCGAACTCAGAGATACAGACGCGGAGATTCGAAGATACGTCAAAACGCGCCAAGCGCGCAACGCAGACTGCGCCGAAACGATATTGAGTCCGGGCCAGAAGATTGAAGCACCAGCACACGCAAAGGACATGCAAAAGGCGCAAAATCACTAAAGCCAGCGACGCTGCCCTCCCCGGCTCAGAATCCATTAACACCGCCAGGAGGGGCACGAGTAAGGGGAGGAGTAGAAGGAGGTGTCTCCCACCCATTGCCGTCTGCCGTTTCATTCATAAATCCAACTTGCACTTTTGTTTACGCCACCAAGTCCTGCGCAGGCGTCTGGCCAAACCACCTGTTGCTCCCTTTTTTGGGGGTGAAGAGGCGTCAGGTTGGCTGGCATTGGCAATTGGCCCGAAAATTGACTGGCTCTGTCAATCCGAATTTGGCAACTTGATGGCTGTCCCCAAATTCGACCCTAATAACTTAATTGTCTTCGTTTTTGTGGGGCCTATAAAAGGTTCAGGCTTCTGGCCAAAAGGCAAGAAAGTGCTCAGGATGATAGATTTGCCTTTGTATCGTCTGATTGTCTTCAATCTGCTCCAAATCAATTTGAGGAGTGTGATGGTATTTCATTGCTGGCCCCTAGAAGGTGAGCAGGGATGTGGTTACGCATTTATAGAGGGTTCTCAAAGGCATAAATATTTAGTGGCTCTTCCTTTGGCCGAGATGCTGAATGAGAATGACATTTATTCGCAATACATTGACCTGCAATGGGGTCCTGATAACCTGGCTAACATACACAAGGACTATTTGGATAGTGACTTGTCCAGATTGGGTGTGTTTTTGGACTTGAACTGTGAGGGGGCTGAGCTCATAACGAATCAGGTGAGGACTTTCATAATTAATAATAATTAATATGTAAATAAATGCATTAACTGTAAATAAATACAGTCCAGTCGTGCCCGTCTGTATAACCATAATTTGCATTGGCTGCTTTATGATGCGACTGGTAACTTTAGCAAGTTAAGCCAACTCCTTGGGGCAGCCAATCTCAGCTTGAATGCGGATGTGACTTCCGTCAGGCGCCAGGATGAGGCACTGTTTATCCTGCACGATGTGTACAACAAGGGAAGCCACCTGGGTGGCCAGCTGAACGTCACCATTGACCAGTGTATCCTGTGCAATAGCAGCCAGTGCCATGTAAAGAGCTACCTTAGTAGCCTGCATGAACGGACCAGGCTGCAGCAGCGCCAGGACTTGACCAGCGTCACCTTTCGATTGGCCGCCCTGGTCGGTTAACTAAATAGATAATTCAGTTAATTAATGAAATAATTAATCAATCCTATAAAGGTTTCGGTGCTGCCGATTAACTCAAGCGAGGAGGTACTGCTGGAATTTCTCAATAGCGACCGGGACTCGCATATGGACTCCATTTCTCGAATTGGGTATCGCCTCATTCTGCACATGCAAGAAGTGCTCGGCTTCAAGTAAGTTACAAACAAAATGGGAGAAACATAACAGAGATCGTTCTTAAACATCATCCAGGATGCACTACATTTGGTGTGGTACTTGGAGCGTTCAGGATGCCTTCGGCGGAGCCATTGGCATGCTGGTTGATGAGTCCGCCGAGCTCTCTACGTCCCCGTTTGTCCCATCATGGAATCGCCTGCATTACGTTCATCCCATGACGGAACAGGCTCAATTTCGGGCGGTCTGCATGTTCCGTACGCCTCACAATGCCGGGATCAAGGCGGCCGTGTTTTTGGAACCCTTCACGCCAACTGTTTGGTTCGCCTTTGCCGGTCTTTTGCTCTTTGCCGGAATCTTGCTGTGGCTAATCTTCCACATGGAACGGCATTGGATGCAGCGGTGCCTGGAGTTTATGCCCTCGCTGCTCACCAGCTGCCTAATTAGTTTTGGCGCAGCCTGCATCCAGGGCTCCTATCTGATGCCGAAGTCATCGGGCGGGCGATTGGCCTTCATTGCCGTGATGCTGACCTCGTTCCTCATGTACAACTACTATACATCCATAGTGGTGTCCACGCTGCTTGGGTCTCCAGTGCGCTCCAACATTCGGACCATCCAGCAGCTGGCTGAGAGCTCCCTGGATGTGGGATTTGATACGGTGCCGTTTACCAAGACCTATCTGGTGGTAAGTCGACCAGTTATCTATCCTTCGTAATGGAATTATTTAAATACATTTTCCCCAGTCCTCGCCACGCACGGACATTCGCAGTCTGTACAAGCAGAAGGTGGAGAGCAAGCGGGATCCCAATAGTGTCTGGCTTTCGCCCGAGGAGGGCGTGATCCGGGTGCGTGACCAGCCTGGGTTCGTCTACACCTCGGAGGCGTCGTTCATGTATCACTTTGTGGAAAAGCACTACCAGCCGCGCGAGATCTCCGATCTGAACGAGATCATCTTGCGACCAGAGACCGCTGTCTACGGTATGATCCACCTGAACTCCACCTACCGAGAGGTACTCACCCAGTTGCAAGTGCGGATGCTGGAGAGTGGCATCACATCGAAGCAGAGCCGATTCTTTAGCAAGACCAAGCTGCACACGTTCTCCAATAGCTTTGTGATCCAGGTGGGCATGGAGTATGCAGCTCCCTTGTTCCTATCCCTACTGGTTGCCTACATAATGGCTCTGATGCTCCTCCTTCTCGAAATCTCATGGTCGCGCTATGTGAGAAAGAAGTTGGCCAGCGTCCTCCCACAGAATTAGTCAAAGAAGACTTCATAGTACGTAGTTTCGGTGAGTGGCAAGGGGTTTCCCCTTCATTAACTTAAATTGTCGAGCAATTGGTGTAATTTTCATATCATTTCGGGGAATGTGGACAGGTTGATGTCGTCAACTTAATTTTCCCGAACCATTAAATTGTCAAGTCAAATTCAAACCCTTTGTGTATTGATTATGTGACTTGATGAGACATTATGTGTACCCTATAAAAGGCCAAGTTGGTTCATAATCAGTATCATTAATTACCAAGTTCTTTGTCCGAGTATCAGTCATGCTGGAGCTGTACACCTTCATTTTATACAATTTTCTGCAAATGGCTAAATTAAGTAATATCTTGATATTGCACTGCTGGCCGGTGGACTGTGAGTGCGGTTCTCTGAGGTAATTCCCTGGCTCTTGCTGATAATCTCTTCGATATTTCCATTTCAGCACTGTTGCACTTGGCACAGATGGCACAAAATATAAATGCTTTTGTCCAGTTCGAGCAATTAAGCCCGGACTTTCAACCAAATAACTTGCTAAATAGCAAAATACTTAAGTTGGGCGTTTTTCTGGACATCAATTGCAATGATAGTGGAGTGGTTTTAGATGAGGTAAGAGGCCTACGGTTTATTCCTCTTATTTACACCGTGAAAAGTTGACATCTCTTGATCTTAATATTATAAAGACTACTTAAATTAAATTAAAACTGTTTAGGCCAGTGCAAGGCGACTTTTTAGCCATCGCTACCATTGGCTTGTCTACGACAGATCTGTGAATTTTTCTCTGTTCAGAGAGGCTGAACTTTATATCGATGTCGATCTTACCTATGTCATTAATGGTCCTATCAACGGGCACTTTATGCTCTACGATGTGCACAACAAGGGCAGGCAGCTTGGGGGAGTGTTGAATATAACCGCAGATCGAGAGATATTCTGCAGTGAGCAGGAGTGCCGAGTCCTACGATACCTAACCGATTTCCATACGAGGAGTCCCCTGCAGCACAGAAAGTCCCTTACTGGGCTGACAATGAGAGCCACTGCTGTGGTAATGGAAGATCACCAACTACTCCCCCAGCAGTGACTATATATTAATTCTCCTGTGTAGATTAACTACTTGCCCCTTAACTCATCGAAGGCGGATATCTTTGCTTTTCTGGAGTCCCTGGATCAAATTCACCTGGATACATACGCCCGACTGGGTTACCAGTCACGTCATGCCCTGCGGGATATGTTGGACTGCAAGTATGGAGTTTCCCGAGTCGAGGAAATCAAGATGTATTTCTTACAATGCTCATGCCGTAGGTTCGACTACCTCATTAGGGATCGTTGGTCAGATGGCAATGCCACAGGAGGCATGATTGGAGATCTCATCGAGGGCCTGGCTGATGTCTCTATAGCCCCTTTCATTTACTCCTTCGATAGGGGTCTTTTCCTCCAGCCGATCACAAAATTCAGCGTTTTCCGGGAGATCTGCCTCTTCCGAAATCCACGATCCGTGTCCGCTGGCCTGGGCGCCACCGAGTTCTTGCAGCCCTTCAGCGGAGGAGTCTGGCTGACGTTCGTCCTTTTACTACTCCTGGCCGGCTTCCTTCTGTGGATCACCTTTATTGTGGAGCGCCGGAGCAAGTGGAAGCCATCCCTACTAACCAGTTGCCTGCTATCCTTCGGGGCTGGCTGCATTCAGGGAGCCTGGCTGACGCCTCGATCGACGGGCGGGCGAATGGGCTTCTTTGCCCTGATGGTCACCTCCTTTCTCATGTACAACTACTACACATCGATTGTGGTGTCCAAGCTGTTGGGCCAGCCGGTGAGATCGAGCATCCGGACGGTGCAGCAGCTGGCGGACAGCAGCCTGGAGGTTGGAATAGAGCCAACTGTGTATACCCGCACCTTCATAGAGACCTCCGAGGAAAGGAGCATTCGAAGTCTCTACTTGAACAAGGTGGCTGGGAACAAGCGCTCACCAGATCGGATTTGGATGTCCACGGAGGCTGGTGTCAAGGCTGTGCGAGATTATCCTGGCTTTGTTTATATAACCGGCGTGGCCACGGGCTATGAGTTTGTGAGGAAATACTTCTTGCCCCACCAAATCTGTGAGCTCAATGAGATCACCCTGCGCGATGCCTCGCAAACCCACACGGTTGTGGTGAAGGGATCGCCATATGCGGAGCTATTTAGGCTGAAGTGAGTAGTGTACAGTGATCTCTAGAGAGTCCTGATCCTGATCTGTATTATCTTTTCCCCCTCCCCGGCAGTGAACTGCGCATGCTGGAGACCGGTGTTCATTACAAGCACGAACGCTTCTGGATTACAACCAAGCTGCACTGCTACCAGCACAATCACACGGTGGCTGTGGGTCTGGAGTATGCCGCTCCTCTGTTCATCCTGCTGCTGGGTGCGATGATTCTCTGTGTGGGCGTGATGGGACTGGAGGTCATCTGGCACCGGCGCCGGCACATTGCCCGTCCCTAAGGTGAGAGAGGGACCCCATTCCCCAGCCCAGTCCATTGACAAATTGTCAAGCAATTTGAGGCAATTTAAAACAAACAAATAGCACACTGCTGACAGCCAAATGGGTTCTGCGAGGTGCTTTTTCAAAAGGACCCTATAAAAAGGGACATCCGTTGTAGAAAGTCGAAGCTTCAAAGTCAACAATGCAGCTGGTGCAGTTGGCCAACTTTGTGCTGGACAATCTCCTGCAGTCACGAATCGGATTCATTGTTATCTTTCACTGCTGGCCACAGGATGAAAGTGGGCAAGGAAGGTGTCCCGCGAGTTTCTCATACTATTATATTCCTTCTTAACTTTCAGGTCTCCAGTTTGCGCTGCAGTTCGTTAACCCCGTTCATCCCAACCTCGTCTATCACCAGTATGTTCAAATGAAGGGAGTCCAGGATTGGTCACATCTTGAGCTTAGTTACCTAGAGCACTTGCAGCCGACCCTAGCCATCTATGTGGATCTGGTGTGCGATCAGGCCGAGGGATTGCTAGAGGAGGTTGTGTCTTTCAAGTGTATTATAAATTAAACAATTAAAATCCTTTTTTTATTTTTAGGCCAGTCGCAAGCAACTGTACAACCAGCATTACCATTGGCTCTTGCACGGCAACCAGTCTGAACAGGAATTCTATGATTTCTTCTCCCCCTTCAATATCTCCATTGATGCAGATGTGAACTACGTTCGGGAATACGCCCAGGAGCTTAGTTCCTCGGTTCTGTATGCCGTCTACGATGTGTACAGTAATGGCAAGATCATCGGAGGTCAGCTGAACATGACTGGATCCTATGAGAGCACCTGTGACCCAACTGAATGCCACAGGACTCGATATCTAAGTGCCCTGCAAATGCGTTCCAAGTACGGCAATAGAGAGCAGCTCACGGATGTTGTCCTGAGGGGTAAGAGTCCATATGTAGTTACCCCAAAGATTAATTGAATTCAATGTGTACTCTGCTGCTCTAGTGGCTACGGTGGTAACGCAGCGACCCCTTAGCTGGTCCGAAGATCAGCTCGTAGGGTTCTTGAGCCAGGAGAATGAAACCCACATTGATTCCCTGGCCAGATTTGGATTTCACCTTACCCTAATCCTGAGGGATCTGCTGCACTGCAAGTCTGTTGTGTGATCGGGAAACTGGAACCTCTTTGAACTGGGCTTGTGTCTCTTCCAGAATGAAGTTCATCTTCTCTGATAGTTGGAGCAAGTCAGATATCGTTGGAGGTTCGATTGGCGCCTTAGTGGACCAGACGGCGGACATCACGGCCACACCTTCGTTGGCCACCGAGGGCAGGCTCAAGTATCTCTCGGCCATCATTGAGACGGGCTTCTTCCGGTCGGTCTGTATTTTCCGAACGCCACACAATGCTGGCCTCCGAGGAGATGTGTTCCTGCAACCATTTAGTCCCTTGGTATGGTATCTGTTTGGGGGCGTGCTCTCATTGATCGGCATACTGCTGTGGATCACTTTCTATATGGAATGTCGGCGTATGCGGCGTCGCTGGCGACTGGACTACCTGCCCTCGCTGCTCAGCACATTCCTGATCAGCTTCGGAGCCGCCTGCATCCAGAGCTCGGTCTTGATTCCCCGCTCCACGGGCGGCAGGCTGATCTATTTCGCCTTGTTCCTGATCAGCTTCATTATGTACAACTACTACACTTCGGTGGTGGTCTCCTCGCTGCTCAGTTCTCCTGTAAAGTCCAAGATCAAGACAATGCAGCAGCTGGCGGAGAGTCCGCTGACCGTGGGCCTGGAGCCACTGCCCTTCACCAAGAGCTATCTTAATGTGGGTCTAACTCTCGGTTATTTTTCCTTTCCAGCTTCTAAGCTTCCGGTTTTCCGATGTCGTTGCAGTATTCCAGACTCCCAGAGATTCATCTGTTTATAAAACGAAAAGTTGAACCGCAATCCAAGAACCCACAACTTTGGTTGCCCGCCGAAGAAGGTGTCCTCAGGGTGAGGGACAATCCTGGCTATGTCTATGTATTCGAGACTTCATCTGGTTATGCCTATGTGGAGCGATATTTCACAGCCCAGCAGATATGTGATTTAAATGAGGTTTTATTCCGGCCCGAGCAGCTCTTCTACACGCACTTGCATCGCAACTCCACCTACAAGGAGCTCTTCAGACTTCGGTGAGATGCGAAAGACATTCGCTGTGAATTTTAAATCCCTTCATAAAATAATATAAGACTCTGAACCCTTGAAAATGCACTGCCTACTATTACCCACCTTGTGAAATATTGATAACATATTAAAAATGTGCCCAAGAGTATGCAATAACATTTTCTAGATACCATATATTCGTTTTTATCGCATACTTTTGGACAGCTTTTCAATCGATTCGAAATCTCATTTGCCATTTGCATAAATTAATCAATTTGAAGATATTCCTTTGAAGCTACTTTATTAATCTCCCGTTCCAGCCTGTTGAGAGTTTTGGAAACTGGCGTCTATCGGAAGCAGCGCAGCTACTGGGTGCACATGAAGCTCCATTGCGTGGCCCAGAACTTTGTGATAACCGTCGGCATGGAGTACGTGGCGCCGCTCCTGCTCATGCTGATCTGTGCCTACATCCTGGTTATCATTATCCTCCTAATCGAGCTGGCCTGGAAGCGCTTTCTCAACCACAACCCCATACCCTATCGCATGTAGAGCTTTAAAATCCCTTTAAGCTGAAGCACACAACTATATATAAATATATATATGCAGGAGAAAATAAAAAAACACTTTGCGTTAACTTTTCGCATCGCGAAATTATGCAGGGGCAAACATTTTCCCCGCTTCCTGTTTTCCTGCTCTCACGTTTTCCCGCTTTCCCGCCCGAAAATTGCAGCACGCCTCGTTAAACGGAGGGATGATGGCTACAGGACCAGACCAGAGGACAGAGGACAGAGGGCCGGCAAGGACGTGGTGGCCATGTTTTCATGCGATTTTCGTATTTGCATTAAAAACTTTTCGTGTTTGGCGGTTACTTTTTATTCTCCATTTTCACTTTTGGCAATGATTTTATTCACTCTCCGCAGCCCATTTTATTTGCATTTTAATGCCCGTCGCCCGGCCACATTCGAACTGAAAACTTTTGTGCCCCGGTCTCGTGTGAATGGTAGATAACTGAAAAACAGTTCGCGGCCTATTAGAAACAGATAATCGTTGGGTGTTTTCCATTCCAAATTTCCCCCCATAGATTTTCTTATGACTCAATCGAAACCCCGCCATGATTTATGGGGTTTTAATGATTTTCGCCTTTGGCGACACATATTTGAAGGGATCCGAGAACTTATCAGAATTGATTGCTTGGTAAAAATAATAACACAGCCTAAAGTGCAATGACCTTTTGAGGAAGAGAAATAGTCAACGATTTGTATACTATGTTTGTAAAAATCAAGAGACTAACATTATTATCTAGAGTGCTCCAGAAATCGTTGGATTTCTTAAAAGTGTATAAGGCGCAATGAAGTTTTTGAGGCACGAAGTTCTGTGTAAATTTTGAACAGCTTTTTAGGGGTTTTAAGTGCCTTAGGTGTTTTCGAGACATCCTCTTATTTGTAGAATCCGAGCTGTATATTATAAATTGATCAGCATTATATTACTACTTCAACAATTTAAATGGACTTTGAGCCCTTAAATATTTATTGCCACTATTAGATTCCTTAAAAATTAAATATATCCCCATAGGTATGCAATAAGGATAGTATAGATAAAAATGCAGCATACTTTTAGACCGACTTGTAATTGAATTAAAAACTCAAGTGGTGGCCATTGGTAAAATAAATCAATTTTGTTGTACTTTTCCAGAAATTCTTATCAAAGAACTTATGAATTTTCTGTTTAAGTTTGCTTTAAGTTTTCAGTGAAGTAAGTGACAGAAACGTTTGTCAAACCCGACCTATTACTATAATAAATTGCCCTAACGATTTGTCAGCTCAATCTTGCTGTCAACAGGCTCATCGCCTTGGCCATAGTTCGCCCCTTAAAGGATAATACTACCCCTTAGCAGCGAACAGAAACTCGGAATTGACAGGCAATTGTGAATTATTTACAACATTGAACAAGGAAGTCGTTCCATTTTTATTTTTTTGCAGTTTGTCAACAACATCATGTTTTATGTTTTCTTCTTTTTTTTTGCGACATACCACGCCATGTTGTAGGGCAAAATAAAAAGCGTTCCCTGCTTTGCGGCTGCGGTTCGAAATTGGTTTTAGCGGTTTCTGTACGTGCTAAATGAGCGCGAAACGGATTTGATTTCAACGGGTTGGCAATATCGAAGCAAATAGGAAGCGAAACGCAATGAATTTATTATTGGCAAAAACTCTCGGCTAGTCCAGTAATTAGATTTAACGGGTATGTCGCGAAAGATAAAGGTCGGGGAGAGGAGCAGCTAGGTTTATGGTCGTCGTCGTCGTTGTCGTTGAGTTGATTGCCAGGTCTGCCATTGCCCACTGATATCTTAAGATTTATATGGCCCAATGCTGTGAGCATCTTATCTGTAATTTAATCTGTTGCCCCCTCAACAATAATGATAATGCCGATTGCCGGCTGTAATCTGTACTCTCTAGTCCCCGTGCATATTCGACAAGTCCTCAGTCGGTTGCCAGTGTTTCGGTTGGTTTGTCGGTCCACTTGAGTGGTCCCAACCGGAAATAATTCGAAAGTACGTACTTGGTTTCAGGGAAATTAACCCCGAACTGAACTTTATTGCACTCTCTGCCTTTGGATTTATAGCCAG
>JAEIIG010024266.1:0-10909 GCA_018904695.1 Drosophila parvula
GAAAAAAGTAAAACGCTTCTCGAATACCAAGCAAGCAAAAATCATTCAATTAACGTTAAAAAACAAACGCACATCCCCCACACAAACACAACCATTAGTTGGATATAATTTAGCTCCTTAGTTATGGCCATAATGCAGCTACTTAAATGCAACTCAAATCTGTGAATGAGAGCGCGGGGGAATCTCTGGCGGATGCTTTACTCAAAAATGCTGACAGTGGCTATTAATTAAAGTGGCAGACACACACCGCGTGGAGGAGAGGAAGATCCAGATGAGCAGCTGACGACGACTACAAATGGTTAGAGATCGGGGCAAAGAGGGGCTATATGCGGCCATAACAAGACATTTGTAATCATCTTCAATCATAACACAGACATTCAGGCACGGACTCTTAGTATTTGTGAGTGTGTGCGTGTGTGTGCCACTAATGAACCAACTTAAAATTGTCATAACTGTAAATCATCTTGGACTTATGGAGCGTGCATATGTGGAGCAATCAGTTAAGGCCCTGAAGAAGAGACAAAACCATATGGCATCGTAGGCGTCATGGTACTAAAAATGCATACATGACACTATCAGGAAAAGGGGGAATAGTAAATACTCTTGGGTATTGAGGGAAAAACTATTGAAAGTGTGAAAATATTTGAATTTATCAATTATTATTTAAGTAGGAATATTTATTCGTATGACTAAAAAGTAGTTCTTAACTTTAAAACACATTTGTGATAGGAAATATTCACCTTATTTCATTTTTTACTGCCTAGCCAGCGCTACTCTTCATTAAGTAAATATTATTCAGCGCGTTCTTGGAACTAATAAAATATCTTTAAGATAAAGATCACCCTGACTTATAATTTATTGCTGCTCCAAAATACTCAACATAGCCAGCTTACCCTTTTTGACAAAGTTCAAGGGGTAAGATAAGACAACTGATAAAAAAGAGACTAGGTCGAGAGACCCAAAACAAGACTAGATGGATCGCATTGATGATGATAGCCATGACGAGGCTGATGATGATAATTGTGATGCTGCTGCTGCATGTTTTGTTGGGCAACTGGAGACCGAGGGCCGAGAGTCGAGATTCGAGATTGGAGCATCTGGAAAAGGCCAAATAGTGGGCAGCTATGCTGCCTCTTGGCCATTTGGGCTCTGACTCTGACTGATGCTCGGATCAATCATGCGACACTTGGCGTCTGGAATTTGATTGTCGTCGCGTTAATTACAATGAGGCAATCGGCGGAATAGGAATAGGGGCCAAGAATGACGGAAAATCATTCCAATTTCCCGGGCCCATAACGTATCGTGCTGGCAAACATGATTTGTGATTTGTCTGGATTTATGTTTACGCCAAAGTCAAATTGCGTTCTGTGAGATAATTTCCAGCTATTCCCGACCCTCGGCCATTACATGTCAAATGAAATTTTCCTCTTTTTTGACAAGTGGAAATTGTTTTCGTATATTCCCCTCCACTCCCCTCCCCACCACCCCTTTGCGTATAGCGTACGAGTATAGTGCGTTGCTATCGAGATTTGCGTGACGCGTCACAAAACTTCGATTGTCCCTGACATGGCAATGGGAAGGTCTCTCTCTCTTTTGATTTATGTCGAGAGCCATAAAAACTAGTTCCCATTTGGCCGGAGGTTGGGTCGTTGGGAACCAGGGAGTTGTGTTCACATTACAGTGAGAAATTCGGTGTAATTTGGCGCATGTTTTTAGCTAAACGCTTCTTATCAGGCAAATTGGTTGATTGGCTGCCTGTTTGGCAGGAGAAAAGGAGATGGGAGGGGGCTTTGCATGTTGATGAATTTTTGGCGTGTGCGTCGCCCAAATCGTGACCAAATTGTGTTAGGTTTACGAGTTTCTGTAGCCCGGGTTACGGCTTTACGTTTGTTCATGTTTTTACCTCGGATAAAATACACCCAGACACGATAGATTCGCTCTTGGTTTTTGTGGTAGTGGGTGAATAAGTCAAATGTTACAGTGAGCCCCATGAAATGTGCATGAGGTTATTTATGTGCCAAAACAAAAAAAAAAAAAGGAAAGTCGTGGCGAATTGATGGGCTTGTGGGTTAGGCTTAAAGCCGGAAAAAGTCAGGTCAAATTTAAGGAACTTGGAATAAACTAAAATAGGAGTTTCTTGTAAATATCAAACACTCAGTAACTTCAAGCTTAAAGTTTATAAAGGTCTTCAAGTAATTTCTTTGAACAATTTTCTTTGAAAGCAAGTAACTTTCTTGGTACTTTCTGGCACTTTCTCCTCGATCTACATTCTGATTTCTCTCAATGAACTCTCGAAGGGCTTGTATGCCTTGCAACCTCAAGGCAAACCAATTGAAATATTCGAATAGCCACACACAGGCCTCATATCTCTGGCAATCAATTAGAGGCCTCTTCCTTTTGGCATAGAGAGCTCAAGGCCTGCAAAAGAACCATTTTTCATGCAATTAAAAACCGAGTACAGTGCCAGCCTTTAATTGAATAACACGAGCAGAAACAAGAAAAGCACTGGCAGGAAGAAAAAAAAATTGTCGTAAAAATCGTACGGCCCACAGCCCATCGAGGATTGTCGATAGCACGATGTGTCGTCCACCGTCCTGTCCGTCTGACACGTGTCTCAAAGTAAAGTTTAATTTAATTAAAATCTCTGTACTCACTTTGGCTGAGATTGGCAGAGGGAGCACTGCAGATCATCAGCAGCACGCATGCCGGCCAAGCAAACACAATCAGAGCACCTGCATCTGGCGGGTTCTGCCGAGAAGTAACTTATATCTGGTTTTAAAATACTTAAAGCGGTGTGATAAAAAAAGAATGAGAAGAGAAACTAGCCCGCATAATAGCTCTCAAGGGTCTTTTGACTGGTTCTTAAGGCTGATTGCGATATAGGGGCTTTTGGCTAAATGGTTTCTTAAGTGGAGGTGTATTCTTTAACTAGGGTAAACCTGAAATAAGTTTAGCGTTTAAGGTAATGATAAAATATAATTAAAGAAACACATTATATAGTATGATATATTCCTCTGCATATTAAACACATGTTAGGGTATTCAATAGCCAACGTTTGGGCGTAAAATCAATATACTTTCTTTGCCAACTACCTCAATATTCTAGACGCTTGGCTAGCACATATTCACTTCCCTTTTGCTTGCATAGCAGGTGAGCAAACAATCGAGCTGAATGCTGATTTTTTTTATTCCCTCCACCAACTTCCGTTGAGGACTGGACATATTTTTGTGGTCAGCTCCCCACCTGTTCTTGGCCAGGTTCCTCACCTGGCTCCTTGACCAGCATTGCATGCTGGCCTGACTGGCCAGCCACCTGTCAATGCGTCGAGTGAAAATTGCTGGCCATGTCAAGACAGCCAAGGACCTTATATGGCAGTGGGCCGGCATAACGCCTATGGCCATCGAACTATTACCGGAGCATTATTATAATGTCCGGCGAGCCAGACCGATTTGCGCCATTAAAAGCTGTTGTTTTTTTTTTATGGTCTGCCACTTTTTTGTGCGAAAAGATTTACAATTAAAGTTGGCGATTAAATTGCTGCGATAGCCTTTTGCCTCGATTACCAATATATATGCCTTGCATTGATTATATTATTTATAGAGTGAAAGCTTCAGCAGACTGGGGACTCAATCGATGACTATCTCGATCGATCTGGCCACATTTATCTTGGGCATTTGGCCTATAAGTGTAACTTTTAGTGCGTAATTTATGGCCATTGGTCTGTCTGTGAGTTTATCTTGAAAGGAAATTTGCTCGGCGATAAAAACGATAAGCGATAAATGTTTCCCGCGTCTTTTGGCGTTTGCCGTTTGTGTCAGAAATGGGCGGGATAGCAACGAAATCAATTTGCCATGGCTAATATGGGTTAAACGCCATGATTTCTATCCGATTTTTTTTGTTCGCTATCAAATTACAACTCTTGCAGTTATTTAGCGCATTTATGTGCCGTTATAATGGCACAGTACAAAAATATTGGGGTGGTAGCCGCTTTTGAAGGTGAAATGAATGCAAATTGCCGCATTTTTAATGGCTGCCGATGGTTGAAAATTGCTTTGTAGGTTCGGCTGCCTAGCACTTAATTTTAGACGTTTAGGCACTTTTATTATTATCTTTTTTTTATCTTTTTGGTTTTGGTACAATTTTTATTGTTGCGCCATAATGTATTCAAGTTTATGGTTTAAACTTTTCAGTTACCACTTTATTGGCTACCAATTTAGGTACCGCTAAGTCTTTGGAGATGGGGCACGCTTTGAATTTTAATTTAACAACTTAAAAACCCAGAAGTCTTTCTTAGTGAAATGTGTACTGGTTACAAGTGCTGTACACTCTTAGGAATTATTTATTTTTCATACATTTTAATATTAAATTATAATAATAAATACTTTAACTTCATCTTGTAGTAGAACTTCCTGTTAAAATAAACTCCTCTTCCTGCACACTTAATACATCCTTTGGTACAGTTTGACACCCAGATTAGGTACACTTAAGAGCTCACTTGGGGGCCTGGCTACCAGTCACTGGTCGTCCACTCCTCCGATAGCCACTTCCTTGAGCCAGTCGGCCCCACCGAAAGCCAACCCCATCATTTATAACTGTCAACAGTTTTTGTTGGCCCAAACATGCCAAGTTAAATGCAGGAGAAAAAAAAGCAGCACACACAGTAACTAAAAAAAAAACCGCATCTAATATTTAAGCCATCAGCGGAGTTGGCAATTGCCACTCGACGCCGGCCAAGACCCCACCCTCCGTGCTGGCCGCTGCGCTAGACAAACAAATTATGGTTTCTGTCAATAGAGGAGCTTTTCTAAACCTGGCCCAGACAGTGGAAAAACAACGAGAGCCGAGCAAGTCAAACAGGAACGCGGGCGAGATGCACCCACAGTTGCAGTTGCAGGAATCGGACACTTGACTGATGTCTGGCAAGGGGCAGGAGGCGAATTCAGCTGCACTTTTTTTTCTTTTCTTGGCCATTTTCCACAGCCCCTTTTCTTGACAAACTGTGAAAATTGCCAGCGGCCAGTTTGGGGCAGCAGCCAAGAAAGCAACAGGCAAACAGCCGAGTGCCGACTGGCGAATGGTAACTTGCAACTAGCAAATCACAGACTGTGCAACATGTTGGACTCCTCGCCAAATTGCAAATTCTAAGCCAAGTCAATAATTGCCATAGGAAAAAAAGGTCTGCGTTTTGTTTTTTCCTTTTCAATTTATCCAAAATGTGTTTTTGTTTACTTTTTTTTTTTATTATTTAGCCAGATTTTTGTTGTTGTTCAGTCTATGGCCTCAGGACAATTTACAGAGAGATATTCAGGCCAGGCCAACAACGAGTTTGTCTGGATTTTATTTTTAGTTTTCATATCCTGCAGCAGTTTTTGTGCTTAGCAAATTATTTTTGCGCGTTGAATGGAGATTTTTTTCACTAGCTGCTATTGTTGAATTTGATTATTTGAGTTTATTTTTATAGTAAAATCTTTGCCATTTAAAGAGGATCGCTGTAAGGAAGAAAATATCAATCAATATTGCAAGTAGTTAGCTTTTAAATTCCGTGAAAGTTTTGCAAAGTACGAACAGATCTGTGCTGTATAATTTCGGAATGATCTGTTTTTATGTAAGCGTTCACCTTTTCCCCATTGCTCCACAATCGTTTTGTTTTTTTCCTGTCCAAATTTACATACAATTTCTGTGTAGTTTTCCTTTCAACAAAGCTGTTGCAATTTGCATTTGACGAATGGCCAGACAATGGGGAGAAAAAAAAAAGCGAACTGGAGTTAAGTGGAAATCGCAGTGTGCCACTTGAAGCGTATCCCCGAAAATAAAGGGCGCCCGGCCCCAAAGACACGCCTCCTTTGGGCTATATACCATCCGTTGGCATAATTAAAAACGTGCTAAGCGTTTTAACGATGCCCCGGTCACTGGCGTCGGACAACTGCTATTCTGGCGATGATGATGATGGTCAGACATCTCTCCACTCGGTTTCTGTTCCTTTCCCCGACTTTTGTCTATAGCCAACGATGATATGCTGGTTTCAAGTGCTTCAAACACACGATAAAAGCAAGCGGGCATGGAATAAGTGTTCAATTCAGTCGGGTCTCTCTTTCTTTAGATTTTCTTTGTTTTTTTGTTTATTTATTTTGCATTCTTTTCATCTTTTTTTGGTTGGAAAATTGAAATTCTAGTTTTATATTTGTTTTTTGAACTGAGAGAAATTTTATATTGGAATAATATATATGGAAATTATAATTAAAATGGGCTTACAACTTTGAAAAATATGCTGTTTACTTATTAAAATATTTAATTATAATATCAAGTTATTAATCTCAAAGTAGAAGTATTTAAAATGAAGCAGTATCTTTTGCAGGAACGTCGAGGTATCTTAAGTTTTGTATGTTTATAACCTTATATCTGTCACTCTTTTTTTTAAGAATTATATTTTTAATATAATACCTTTTCTCAGTGTATATATTTTGGTTTCTGTCGAGTGCTTATGCCACCGTTAAATGAGAAAAGCTGGAGAGGGATCTGGGCAGGCTGCAGACACTAAGGGAAGTGCTCTAATGAGATGAGACTCGGGCCCTGGACCTCTGCGAATGCCCTGCCCCCCCCTCAAGGCAGCTGGATTGCATGGCTTTTATTTTTTTTTAATTACGAAAATTGGATTTTTATGTGCAAGAGGGGGGAGCTTGAGGAGGGGTAGCTAAAAACACTTGACATGCATGGTGACGATGAGTGGCCAACAGGTCCACCAGCCACATCCAACTCTCGTTTCTCCAGCTCTCAGCTCTCAGTTCTCCGGTCCAATTTCAGCTCGAAATGAGAGTGTTGAAGCCGGTCCATTTGATTTTTTTATATCTCCGCCGGCTTAATTGAGTTGATGGTGGTGGTGACGGAGGGGAGTCCAGCCCCTCCTCCTTGCCCCTAATGAAATTAGGTTAAAGCGGTTGTAAATAGGTGAGCGCATATAAGAAGCACAGAGCCAGGAACTCAAGTTCTCTTTCCTTCGTCAGAATAAGTGATTTGACTCCGAGATACAGCAGTAGCAGCATTACAGTCGACCTGGTTAAGTGTCCATGCTGCACCCCCTTGGAATCGAAGTGAAAGCCTGACCAAAGAATGCTTCACCACGAATTGCCGGTCATCTGGATTGCGGGGCGTACTGACTGAATGAGCTGGTTAAAATGCTAATGATAGAGTATAGCCTCGCTATGATCGGCGGCTAGTAAAGTGGGTTGGTTGGCCAACAAAACAGATCGTAACTCTGAAACCTCTAAAAAGAAAATTGTGCTGTGAGTGCAGTTGAGTCTCTGGTTACCGAAATTAGAAGGTATTCTTTAACACCTCTTTTGAAATGGTTCTAAGGTGAGGCCTGGAATGATTTACTATTTGGGTCACAGAGGAAATAAAGCAAGAAACCTGCAGGAGTCCAGGAGTGTTAGGTGTTATTTCTGGGAAAATATAAATTTTTTATTACGAAATCTTCATGTAAGAGTTTCGTTGATTATATATTTAAAGATTTATAGTTCGTATAGAGTATCTAGCTTAGAACAATTTCTTTGAAACTTAATATAGAAGTAAATTAATTAAAGATATTATAACATTTACTATCCTCACTAGGACTTGCAAACTGCTCCTGTCAGCACCACTTATTTAAGCCAATCTCATCTTTTCACTTAACTGGAAACTTAAAACTTGTCACGCTGAGTCTGCTTCCTGTTTTAACAACGAAAAGGATCCGCTGGCAATTGTTGCTGGCTTAGGGCAACCCACAAAAGGGAGGTCGGTGGTGTCTGGTAGTTTATTTACCGCATATCATATCATGTTTCGCAACCAGCAAGCTCGACCACAATGTGTGCCATGATGATACGTGTGTAGCCACTCTTCAGATTCTCACCCTTCCAGCCGGCTGTGTCACCCTGGCAATGGCACTGGCAGCCGCACGCAAGGTCTCAGGTCTCTCAGTGCAGTTCATAGTCTTGGCCCTACCTACTACAGCCACTTCTCTCAGATCCATCTTCATAATGAAACGTGTCAATTTGCATGAAAATGATTTTTCCCATCTCCCCAGTGCCAAAGTGGCAACGTGTTCTTAAGCAACCCATTAGGGGCTTTCCCAGTCTCCCCTTCTTGTCGATGGTGTTAGCTACTCCTTTAAGTGTTTTTTACGGCACGCTCAAAACTTTTTATGGCTGCCTGCATCCTGTGTGAGGAGGGCTGGGCTCTCTCCTCTTGTTTATTATTTAAAGCAAATTATCAAAATGCTTTTGCATATCGTAAAAAAGAAGGATTTTTATGTTGTACATCATTAAGTGTAATAATCTTGCCACTGAACGTGCAGGGACTTCAGCTGGGAGGGAAGAGCGAACACTTTTTATGGCTACTAATTTTTAAGCTGATTAAAAGCCATCAAAATAAAATCAGGAATCTTCTTTGAGTGATTGTATCCCTGCGAGAAGGTGCACAGAATTTTGACGGGCTTCAGTTGATTGTGCAATCGTAAAAAGTTGAAAGCATTTCGAGGGAACGATCGATAGCACTTGATAGTTTGTCCACGTATTTATTTAAGGAAGATTAATTTACAAAACTTTAAGGCTTTAATCAAAATAAGAAGAACTTTGTAGGAAAAATATAAAATTAACAAGTAATATGCCTTTACTTGTAACAAAGATATAAAAGTTGCCCAAGTCTCTTTTTGATTAATACAAATTATGTTTAATTTACTAACTTTTTCAATTTCTTTTTTCTCATTTCAGGTAAGTCATCAAAAAACTTAATCACAAAGTTTAAACCCCGAATTAAGGGCTCCAAAGGCTTTTGCATTTAGTGAGTGTGAGTAACGAAATCATTTCCACATCTATTCAAGCCTAATACCAAGCCGAGCTTCTGGCATCAGAAACTGTCAAAAACTTTCGCCCCAAAGCCAATTGGTGAAAAAGTTTTCCCCAGAGAGGTTTGACCCAAGAAAGGAAGAGGGATTGGGTGTCCTCGAAAAAGGGTCAAACCATAAATACGAAAATAATTCGAGGCACTGTGTTAGTTGGAATCCTAATAAAAAGTTTTATAGAGTCTTACCTGTAAGTCCCCTAACTTGGCTAGTGTCAGCTCTTTTTTGGGTAAAAAGTTTTCGCTGCCATTATCTGCAATGAACCAGACGCACAATTCCTATTTTTTTTTTTACGATTCACAGCAATTACCAGAAACCAAAAATTCACTTGGAGTTGTCAAAAGTTTGGCACTGTCCCTATATACATATATCTGCATATTGTCAGATGGCAAGGGTTTTCGGAATCTGTTCGGGATTGTCTTCGGTTGAACAAGTTTGAAACAAACATTTTGTTGATTCTCGTCCACCCATTTTTGTTTTGTTTCGTTTTATTGTGACTAGGCATTGTTACAGGTGCTGCGCGGGTTTCTAGTTTCGGTTATTTGTTTTTTTGCCAGACCACGCAAAAAATAAACTTTTCCATCTCTCCTCTAATTTTCCTGCCGCTTCTGGGTTCCTAGGATGGCTTAATTTGCTTTTCATGGAATGGAATATCCACGGTGTCTCGTTATTTTTATTTTTTTTTTTTCTGTGTTTTGTTATGCGAACCATTGACTTTTATATCCAGAAACCCGAACCTCATCGACTCTGAAACAGAACCGAATTGAAGTTTCTCTCTTTTTTCTTTTGCTCTGGGTTTTTTTTTTTGTGTATTACCGTACTTTTGGCTGGCACTGTTCACGCTCAAGTGAAGCGATGTTGTTTTTAGCTATTGCCTATAAATTTTCCTGTGGTCGTCGGTCTACGGGGAATGAATGGGATTTCGGGTTGAGTTAGTGTTTACTAGAAGGGGGTATTCCGGGAGTATTCGGTATCGGTATTTTCGGTGCCATTTTTGGAGCAGCCATCCTGCTGCCTTTTTTCCGCCCCCTTTTGTTTTCTCTGCTTACTCTTTCATTTATAGGTGCGTTGGGCAACGCATTTTTGCATGCCCCATACAACGCCCCCGAACGATATCCGTTGCCTGCTCCCGCCGACCTCCATTCCCCTCGTTCCCATGTGTTGACAAATGGCTTAAAGTTTTCGGTCATGGGTCGCGTCGAGGGTAAGCTGCCTTTAATTTGAGGCAATTTGTGGAGAGAGACTAGAGGAGATGTGGTAGGAAAAGGGGGAACTTGAAAGAGAAATAATGTTTCTGGTAGAAAAGTGAAAAACAAATTGCTTGGTTATTGCGCAGCTTCGGATTTTTCTATAGTCTATGCGAGATAAATATTACTAATAATAATTGTTACTTAGATTTAAGTATTGATCTTGAATTAATATTTAAGCAGAGTAAGTTCATATTTTTGTGAAGGTATGGCTTTTCGAGTGGTTTTTATTTTAACTATTATTGTTATTATATATTATAATTATTAATAATTTTATTGTGTAATTAAATATACAAAAATATGAACCGAGTCCTTTCTTAAACGCTGTGACTGCTCTAGTTATGGGAACTGTGTAGATATCGATATCGATGCACTATCGAGCGCTTAACAGCACTGTGCATAGCAGGCCGCTAACACATTCAATTAACAGTTGAACTAACCACCCGTTACATACTGATAATTAAATATATATATATATTTGATATATATAGATGGTATAGATGGATATGATATATTTAATCATATTTTAGATCAATCAATTTACACAGTATCTTCTACTAGTTAATGTGCTAAATTGTTTATCTTAAACATTGCTTTTTAAAGCAAAAAATCATACAGGTATTCTGTATTTTCTTTTTAATTATTTAGAGTATCATTTTTTTTGTGCATCATTTAAAAAATATGTCTCCCATTTTGTTTTGTGATAACAGGAGATTTATTAAAACCGAAAAGTTATTGGATAATTAATCAAACTCCGGCCACGAATGCCTTCACATTATTTAAACAC
>JAEIIG010024277.1:0-24721 GCA_018904695.1 Drosophila parvula
ATAAATAATTACACTCTTTAAATGTTTAAAAAACCATTATTTCTATTTCTGTATGATTCCCGAAACTGATTTTGATCACTAAATATAGTTTTTTCGATTTACCAAGAAACTCTTTACTTTTAAATAAAGAGAAGCTAAAATTAATGCTATTTTTGAATATAAAAAACACTCGAGTAAGTGCCTTTTTCCGTGCCCGCCTTCCCATTTGTCATCTTCGTTCGTCATAACTCAATCCGTAATCCGTTGTGAGTAATCCCGTCCCCCGATATTGGAGCCACACAATTTTTATGGCCAATTTAATGGTTGAGGCAAAACAAAAGGCATAAACAATTTCCTACCTACCACACGACGATGCCCTGCCTCCTTCCCCAACTCTTCCCTTGCCGGCGATCAAGTGCATTTGTTATTGCAAGAAATTTAATTGCCATAACACATAAACAAACAACAAAAAAAAAGAGAAACAAGCGCATTGCTCATAATTTTGTGTATTTATAAAGACATAAAAGCGCAAGGCCGTAAAAAATATGAATGTATCAAAGGCGGCGCAAAAAACACCAGACTTTTGGGTGGTCCAAATGCAGAGAAGGGGTTTGTAATTACAAAGTTAAATTTACTTTCGGTTGGAAAATGAAAGAAATAAGCTGAAATCAAAGTGAAGCCTGTAATCGTTATAGTTTTAAGGTGACAAAATACGTAGAATCGCTTTAGAAAATATTTTGTGGGGAGTTTGAAAAACCCGAAACCGAAAACGAGCCAAAAACCGAAGCTAACATAACCAAAATGTGGACTGCAGTTGACAAGATGTCATGCAAAGTGCACTTTTGACCCCTTCCTGATTTTGTGGGAGGTCTGCCTGGGATTGCAGGTGCCTTTGCTCCTCCACTCCTCCCGATTATGTCCAGCAATCAAGAGCAATTTGGCAGAGTCCAGACTTAACACCCACAGTTCCTGCTGTCGACGGGGAGTAGCTGTGAGTCCTTGGGTCACATCCGTGTCAAAACAATGTACGCACTAGAAGTCATTTAATTTGTTAAACTCGGTGATTTGGACAAGCTCTTGGGCCCCAAACGAAGGGGGCCCCAATCCCCCCATTCGCCCGGCATGTCAATTGCTTTACTAAAGGGTCGGCTTCAAATTTTTGGGAGGGTGATGGTCTAGGTTCGCAGAATGAGACACACATTGGTGACAACATATTACACTGGTCATCACGAAAGGCACTTGTTTTGGTTAACAAAAATAGTGTATTAAAAAATTAAATAACAGGAAAAGATCTTGTGAAAGACAAGAAGCAGGCAGTTGTTTCGAAAGAGAGATACATCTTTCTTATAAGTATTTAAGGAACTTGTAGTTGGAAATTCTAAGAGTGCGCTTTACTTATTAAATATATTTTAGAGAGACAAATATTCCAAGACCACAAATTCTCTATTATTAATCACAAATATTCCAAGACCACACAAAATTCTTAATAATATTTTTGAGCATTTTAAAACTAAAACTAACGAAAATGAAGTGAAATGCAGTTATTCCCTGATAGACAGTGTTGTCTGAAGGTGACACTCGCTAGAGAGGACATGCAGGAGGACATGAAGACTGGAGGGACTGGAGTCCGGACATCATCCGGATGGCAGCCTTGCAAGTTGCACGTTGCGCATGCAGAGCGGCATGCTGCATGCTGCATGTTGCAGCATATCTGAAGGGGATGCAGGCAATGCGTCTGCGGTTGCTGTTGCAGCTCCGCTGCAATTGCATTTCTGCCCCTGGCATCATTTATGCATTTAAACAATCTAACGCCCCGGGTGGCATGTTTCCTGGGCGCCGGAAATGCAAATTATGTTATGTGTCAAGTAACCGGAAAATTCATTTTAATTGCCGTTGAAATGCCATACAGCACTTACAACCCCCAATGCGGCCCCCAAAACCCCCGCCCTCTCAGAAAAAGGGGAGGTGTCGTAGCTTAAGGTGATGCCATTAAACCATCAATGGGCGGAGTCATAGAGCTTTTCCTACTTATTACAGGTTAAGTATTTCCTTTTGAAATCTATATTGCCTTTATATTTAATAAATAAATAAATGTACACATCTTGGTACTATATTGTCCCGATTATCAAGAACTACTGAACTTCCAAGGCTTAAGAGTTGAGATCGGAAAATGTTTGGTAATAACTGAACACATTTAAGAGGAATAGCATAAGAAAATATCAGGAAATAATATCGATTCTGGGCGCTTGGGGTTGTCAATGAATAAATAAATGAACACATCTTGGTACTATATTGTCCCATTTATTTATCAAGAATGGCTGAACTCCCAAGGTTCCAGAGCTAAAGTCAGAAAAAAGTCTGACAAAAACGGAACACATTTCAAGAGGAACATATAGCATCGTAAAGCATAAGAAAATATCAGGGAATAATATCGATTCTGGGAGCAGGGGTGCCCAATGTACGCTGCAACCCTTAGGTGCTAATAAACCGTTAATGGGCGGTGCCCGGTGGGAGGGTTTAAAGAGAGCTTAAAGTGCACAAGAAAATTGCCAAGAAAGAGACAAAACAATTGTATTAACGCCATCTGTGTGTGTGCGTGGGGGAAAATCTAGGAAAAGCGATGGTTCGGGGGGCGTGGCCACATGCATTTTACCGCAAACGAGCCACTCAACGAGTATTTCAAAATAACAGACAGCCGCATTCGGGGCTGACCAGCAAAACCAAATGAAACCAAAACCAAAGCCGACTTCATCAACAACAAAAACAGCAGCAACAGCAACAGCAGCGGCAGCAACTTGCAACATGCAGCAAGTGTTGCAACAGCAACAGCAACAGCAAAAGCAGCAGCTGCTCAAAATGCAATTTTTCACTTTACGCACTGAGCCTGGTCCTCGCCCAGGCCTGGCCTGGTGTGTAAAATCCAATCAAGCCTCAAAAATGTTAAACGCCTCCAACAGTTTTCATCTAGCCCCTCTACCCTTTCCCCTCTACCCCGGCACACCCACACACCCATTTCTGGCCAAGTCCTTTGCCGTTCTGGCTTAAAAGCAAAAGCCAAAAGCAAGCTCTGCGGGCACTGGCAAACAAACAAGGACACACGGGGGCCCAAGTAGATGCCAGGATGGATGGCAGGCCGCACACCGAACAGCCAGCAATCTGGACTTATTACGCCACTTAAGGCTTAAACATAACACAGGCCAAGAATATGGGGTTAAACGAATTCGTAGATACCCTCTAGTAAAGATACAGTATCTAAGGAAACTTAGGAAGATTACTGCCACTTATTAATTCGAGTTTCTGGAAGTCCCCAAGATATTAAGTATAATACTTGCCACTCTTAAACTCCAATCTCTTTACCTATAAATAAATGAAAATTAATGTAATTAATATACTGAATGCCATAAATCAATGTTTATTTTAGAAGCCACCCTTTCTTTTCACCTGCAACTATCTTTAAAGCCACCGCCTTGTGCCTCATCCTTAACTGACCCATCAAGCGAACTCCTGACTAAATCGTGGCCAAGTTCAGCACCCTTAACACCTTCGTGCTAGGTCGGTGCAATCGGTTTAAGCCCATTCCCCCCCAGATAGCCCAATAGCCGGTACAGTATCCATCAGGCCGCAGCATTCCCCCCGGCGGCTCGACGCTCCTCCTTTGGCCTTAAATGTCGTCACATTGTCGCCTCAAAAGAACGAGGGCGGCACTTCTCACAGCCCACGGAGCACGTATCCCCCGAACCATCAACCGGATTCCATCGCCCATGTCCTGTTCCTTGTCGTCTCCTCGTCGTTTGTCGTTTGTCGTTTGTCGTTTATCAAATGGCCAACGCTGCGCCGCCGGCCGTCGGCTAAGTGACAAGCAAAACCGCGAATTGACCAGAGAAAGTCCCTGGCTCCAAACTGCAACTCCTGCCCGGGCGTCCATCGTCCAGCGTCCTGCATCTGTATCTCCATCGCCATCTCCAGTTGCAGGACGCAGTCGCAGGATGCAAGGATACGCAGAGCTGAAAGTGTGCCTGCTGCACACGTTATTAATGCCGGCACACTTGCACTGCCCGAAATGAAATCCTTCAAACAACTTGGCCAGCCAGCTAGTAAAGGATATTTGTGACATTTGGGCCGTTGCATTTTTTTTGCCAGTGCATACGCACTCGAAAAAGTGAGGAGCCAGGAGCCAGGACCAAGGACGAGCACAAGATGCGTGGCCCCGTGTGTGTTCTGTGGGTTTTTTTTTTGCGGGGTGTTGGTGAGTGTGTGCCGGGGGGGTACGGGTTCTCCGGTGGGGCTTAACACACAGGATTGGGCATTGTTTTGGCCGAAAGTTGACCGAAAACTTGGCATTGTTGGTTGCTCGCTTTTTGGGCTTGGGACGGACGAACGAACAGGACGGAAGGATTGCATTGCATTGCATTGCCTGGCACGGCACTGAACTGCATGGGATTGCAGTGCAGCAAGGATGCAGCCTTGTGCTTCTCTACTTCTTTTTTTTTTTTTTTTGTTTGGTGTGTGTCCTTTTTCTGTCCCCTCCCCCGCCCCCACTGGTTTGGCAGTTGTGCCGGGTTTGGTGGATGAAGTGGAGGGCGTGTGTTACTGCATCAATTTATGGTTGCATTTTGGTGTCCTCTCTCCTTGTAGGACTCTTGATTTCTGTGGGCGACCAACGACTGTGTTCTCTGGCCTAAGTGCTCTGGGCATACCGGAAATAAGTTTGCTGCCCGCAAATTTAGTTGATTTAGGCATTAAAGCGAACAGACCGAACAGACCGACGAACCCACTCGAGTCCTGGAATCCCAGGATCCTGGGGCTTTGCGGTGCGGTGCGATGCCCACTTGGAGCACTTATAAACAATGTATGACTTAATTTGTTCTCAGTTAGCAAATGTTGTTAATTTTCGGGCTTTTGTTTTGCCAGAGATAAATCGATTGGTTTGGGTAGGAAAATGAAAACTCGGATTTATTGGCCATGAAAAGGCTTCTATGAATTGTTTACTTTTTGTGAGGATATGGAAATAATTATAGCTATTTTCCTCTTAGGCAAGCTGTAAAAGCTGCGGAAAAAATATTATTTTAATATAATAAAATATAAAATAAAATATTAATTCAAAATATTCAAACGTTTCTTAAAAAATATCCATGTTTGAAGATAATGAAAGGTTTTATTTTTAAGAAATTAAATTTAGAATGTTAGGAAAAAACATAGCAGTCAAAAGTTAACTGCGAAGGGGCAGATATTATATTTTATATATATTTTTAATGGTTTAATAAATTACATTTGTTTTATTTATACTTTTTAAATAAGCTACCTTTATTAAACAAAAAAAAAAATATATACAAATTAAGGAATTGTTTGCTGCATTTAATAGTTTATTAAATTAATTTAAAACTAACTCCGACAAAACAAAAATTATTTCATTTGAAAACCTTTTCTGTATTTACAATCTTTAATAAAGAATTATGTTTGGCATTTGTTTTCCTTTTTTTAACCAAACACAAAATGAAATATAACAATTTAAGCAATTTTTTACAGCATTTAATGGTTAATTTATTTATTAATTAAGAAGGTGGGGTATTTTTAATTGAAATATAAGTGATACTAGACAGAAATTGTATTAACGTTTCTTCTGGTATTTAGGCTTATTTTATTGGAGTTTCCCATTTTGATTTATTTATTTATTAATTTTTTTTTAAATATGCGAAAATATTAAAATCAAGGCAGAGTGCTGGCTGTATTTTATAATTCATTTATTTAATAATTTTGAAAGCTGAAGTATTTATTGTTAGCTGCTACAAGACAGAAATTGTGTTTAAGTTTTTATTAAACGTTTTTATTATTGAAATTTCGCATTTAACTTCTATATTTATACATTTTTTAAATATTACACCATATAAAATATATAAAAACTAAGCCAAAGTGTTTGCTGCATTTAATAATTAATTAATATATTAACTAAGCAGCCTTGGATCCCCCATTTAAGTCTCTAATAAGCCACAGTTAAACCCCATTGACTTCCTTTTGGCACCTACTAACCAAGGACATCTCCCCCCTTTATTTTTTTTTGGTTAACTTAATACAGGGAATCCCCGAATGCCATTACACACACACATTCTGGGCATACCACAGGTGCGGGTGGGGGGGAGACCCAAAGTCCAATTAAAATTTAACTACATCAAAGTAGCAACTCCAGTAGCCCTTATCCATGGCATTATATATACGTACATACTATATATGGGGTATATATGTATACCTATAACATTTAACAAGTTTAGAATTTGGGCTGGCCACTCCGAAATATTCCATGGGAGACCCGGCAGCTGGACATGCCAAACTATGGCTGGACAACCAACAACAGCAAAAAAAAAAAGAAAATAAAAAAGGAAAATAAAAATAAAAATAAAGGACAGAGAGAGGCCGCCCACTCACGCACACACACACACACACAGCGAGGGGGTTGCAGATGGAACTCGATGTGTATCCGTGGCATGTCGAAAATTGCGCAGCTTTACGGCAAATGCCGCAAATTGAAACAATTTACATGTTGTACATGTGTTGGCGAATTTCCCGGACGCCGGTGAGCGGGTAGCGGGGAGCGTTGACCGTGCTCGCCATCAAAGGGTTAAACTTGCGTGTAACGGTCCTTGGGTCCTTGTCTATTGATACCCGGGTCGCCAGTTTTAACAGCAGCCATGAATTTTGATTTAGCCCCTCAGCCCAGAGAGTCAGTCTGGCTCTCTCTTAACAAAAAAAAAAAAGACAAAAACGAACACAGCAAAATGTACACTGCCCGAAATCATTATCTCCATTTTATCTCCTACGAAAAATAAAGAATTATGTGGGATAAAAGTACTTTTCACGGTGTACACCAATAGCCAGGCTGCCAGGAGAGGTGACAAACCGCGCGTGACTCTCCAAAAAGGATATTGTTGTTGCCCGTTTTGGGGCAAGCATGTCCTGGAACTTTTTGGTGACGCCGAGCACGGATTATGGCGCGTTTGTCGAGCACTTGTCGCTGATTTTTTCCACTCCTTTGACATTCTCCCTACAAAGTAGAGCCTTGCCAGCTGCTAAATATCCTGTAAGGAAAAGTTCTTTAAGGTTCCTTTTCTTGGAATAAAATACTATACAAATTATATATGTATCTGGTTTTAAAATAACCAAAAAACCACTTGAATGAGGCCTCTTCTATGCTTAGTTTTTATATGCAGATCTTTGATTTACAAGCATTAACTTTACTTAACATTTTTTTTAGGTTCCTAATCATTTATTTATTTATTTGTACACTGTAGACTTAAGTTTAAGAACTAATAATAATATATATAATAATAATTCTTATAATATTTGTATTCTTATTATAATTGTTAATAAATTAAGTGATCATTTTCCCCACAATTCTCCACAAAATTCACCACAAAATGCGCCTCTCTCGGTGCTTCTCAAAATCTTGCAAGTGCAGGGGATCTGTTGGCCCATTCAAGCCGATTGCTTGACTTAATTTGACAGTCCGGTCTGGTCCACTTGTGGACCACCTCACCTTCTCACCGCTTATCTCACCTACATCCCCCCACCCACTCCCCACTCCCTCTTCAACCAATATCTTTTTCATCTCGAGCTCGGTAATAACCTTTATAAAGTAAATTTACAATAAAAGGTTGGCCAGCGAAATGAAAGGCAAATGACATGGGAGCCTGGATGGTGGTGGTGGTGCCACCAGCCAGGACAGCCATTAACCCAGGGCCCTTCTGTGTGACCACCGACCCCCTCCCCCTCAGCAGTTTTCCGCGCATTTTCTCCTCCTCGATTTTTCCGGGGGGTATGTGTTGTTGTCTGGACTCGCGGCGACACGTTTGGCTTCCGTTGGACGTTCGCCGCGATTTCCTCTTCGGCATTGTACCTCCACGTCCACGTCCACGTCCTCGTCCTCGTCCTCGTCCTCGTCCTTGTCGTTGTTGTTTCTGCTTGTTAACCTCCCCGCCCCCCCTGTTTGTCGCGATTTTACCACCATTTTCACGATTTCCCTTTGTGTGACAGTCGACGGTTATTTTGTGTACCGTATTTTTTCCGTGCCTTTCTTTTGTTTCTCTGCCCCTTTTCCTTTTTTTTTTTTGTATTCCTTGTTGGCCAAAAGTCAACCCATGAGCTGTGGCATTTTTAAGTAATTTTTATCGGTCAGCAGTGGGAGAGTGGAAGAGGGTTAAGCGAGACTGCGGCCAAAAAAAGGAAGAAAGTTGAGTTCCGATTTTTATGGACACTGAAAATTAAGCCCCAGGTTCGATATTAAAAATTAAACAGACAACAAAAAGTGACACCAAATATATGTTTGCCTTGACCTACAATTTATTCTTGCTTCAATTTGCAGTCAATGCTAAAAATAACTATTTAATAGTTAAATATTTAGTTCTATATTTAAATAGAATATTTTTAAGTAAAGTATTCAGTCACAGATTTCTTTAGTTTTATTTTTTGATTCAATCCCGACACATTTCGGGTTTCCAATTAATTTTATTACCAATTTTTTCATCGTAATAAAGTAACAGTTTAGGTGTTGCTCTGCCCTGTGCAATTGTATCCTGCATTTTTGGTTTTTCGGCCAAAACTCCGACTCCCTGGCACGAATGTCGACAAGTGACAAAATATGCAAGTATCAAACCACAAATTCTCACCCGTGAGTCCACAATCATTTTGACACTGGTTACGGTGACGAGTGCAGTGTCCTTCGTCCTTTTCGCATGCCACATGCCACATGCCACTAGATTTGCGTTGGCATTGGGATAGTGTTGCATGGTCGATGCTCATCGGCTGGAGCGGGTGCCCGAGTGCGATGAAGTCCTTTGCCGGAAATTGAAAAGTGCAACGCAAATTGCGTTCCGCTGGGATATGAAGGTCCCTGCTTCAGGCTCCCTGCTCCCTGCCTCATGCTCCCTGCTTTATGACCCTTGCTCCCTGCTCCCTGATACCAGTGCCATCCTATCCTCCGAATACGAGTCCTGCCAGCCGTCTGAAGCCTTCGCCCCGGCCGGCGAGTGGTTGACAATTGATTTGTGTTTATGGTGGCCATGCCCATGGACATGCCAGCATCCCGAGTGCAGACTGCAGACTGCAGAGTGCAGTCCCTCTACTAGGGTGTGGTGGGGGAAGAGGGCTGCATACGGTTTTGCCCCATGTAATATGCCATTTTGGGGCCGTGATTTAAAGACATTAACAGGCCTCGGCCGGCTATGTGGGAATTTTATGGTGTCGCAGCGGGCGCCAAGTTCAAATTGAAGTCAGTCGGGGTAGATTGATGACCTAATCGTGGCCCGCCCAGTCTCAGTTTATCGGGAAATTCTCACTCAATAAAGCCACTTGGGGGTTTCTTTACACTTGCTCTAATTGTGGTTTAATTGAATTTCATTTAAAAAGAAGTAGGGACAACTTTGTATGGAGCCGAACAAACACATGGACACACAAACGGAGAAGCGAACGGACAAACAAACGGACAAGCAAACGGACACACAAACGGACAAGCAAATGGACAGGCAAACGGACAAGGAAACGGACAGGCAAACGGACAAGCAAACGGACAGACAAACGGACAAGCAACCGGACACACAAACGGACAAGCAAACGGACAGGCAAGCGGATAGATAGTGGGACAGACAAAGTGACAGATAGAGGGAGATATAGATAAGCAGACATACGGACAGACAAACGGACAGGCAAACGGACAAGCAAACGGACAGATATGACTAGTTCGACTCGGCTAACGGACAGACAGACGGACAAGCAAACGGACACACAAACGGACAAGCAAACGGACAGACAGGCGGACAGGCAAACGGACAGATAGAGGGACTTATAGATGAGCAGACAAACGGACAGATAGAAGGACAGGCAAAAAGGCAAACGGACAGATATAGAAACATATAGATGAGCAGACATACGGACAGACATGACTAGATCGACATGACTAGATCGACATGACTAGATCGACTCGGCTGGTGATGCTGATCAAGAATAAGTTCGTAGTTGCCTCTTTCCTATCATAACATAATTTGAATCTCCTCTGCAAGGATATAACAAGTAAATGGAAATTAGAAACTTAGTAACTTTAATGTCAAACTTGTTCAATCAGTTTTTTGTGTAAGAAAGAACTTAATCTCAGCAGATTATGAATTTCAAATCATTCATCAGAGATATTAGCAGCTTTTCACAAGCATTAAAATTATACATTCGAGCTAGAAAATGAAAGCCTATCCAAAAACGTTTTAAAAACTAGCCATTTGTCCGTGTAATTCCGATAGAGCAAAATAATATAATCGAAATGGTGAGTACAGCTCTGTCTGAAAGCCTCTCAGAAACCTAAATTGAATTGAAATTGTGCAATTTCACAGGAGCAAACAGGTCGCGTTATCCTGGGTAATATACGTGAAAAGAACTCTGCAAATATATTTGCTACCAAGGGAACTGTGAGCCAAAAGGAACCGGAGGCTAAGAAGGAAGTAACCCAGTTGGTCTCCCTCTTTAAGAACCTTTGCATAACCAACACATCCAACGGGGTCAATGATATCGATTTGACCCCCAATAGATGTCTATTTCTGGCCTCCGAATACGCTAGCAATATCTACGAGTATCTGTACTCGCTGGAGAAGCAGCAGCCCATCGTCAAGGACCATTTGGCAGGACAGAAGGTGGCGTTGCCCCATATGCGGGCGATGCTGATCGATTGGCTCAACGCGGTCCATCTGGAGTTTAGCATGACCCCAGAGACCTTCCAGCTGACTGTGGCCATCATCGATCGGTATTTACAGGTGGTTAAGGACAGCGCTCTCTTTCAGTTAATGGGCACCACAGCCCTCATTATAGCGGCCAAGTACGAGGAACGGTATCCGCCGCCATTTGAGGATCTTGTCGTTTTGAGCGATTATACATTCACGATTTGCGAGATCCGCCAGATGGAGATGCATATGCTCAAGGTTATCGACTGCAATTTGTCGCGTCCTCTGCCGATTCAATTTTTGCGGCGCTACGAGCAGGCCGCCAACACGGAGGAGCAACATCATGTCATGTCCGAGTACTTCGTCGAGTTGGCGGCCATTGACTATGATCTCGCCAGCTGTTGGCCCTCCGAGATAGCCGCTGCCTCGCTATTTCTGGCCCTGCACTTGCTCAATGGCAACAGCTGGCTGGCAACGGGCTTCAACGATGGCCACTGGTCGCCCACTTTGGGCTTCTACTCGCACTACTCGGCCGCCCAGTTGCGCCCCACCGCCAGGCAGATCGCTCGCCTGGCCCGGAACGCACCAAGGGCCAGGCTTAGGGCCATTTACTGCAAATATCAGCGCACGGAGTTCCACATGATTTCGATGCGAATGGAGTTATACGGTCCGCTGATCGATTCCATCATAGTCCAGACCCTATGAGATCCAGGCGAAACTGCAGACAACGTTTACTTCAGTTCAATTTGTTTACTTTCTCTTGATCGTTACAATCAAACCTAAATATCAATAGGAACCTAGTTGTAAATCCTCAATCACTGGGATATCTCCGCAACGGGAAGCTAGTGATAATAGTAGTCTCTCCTTTACACTATTTGTGTTTTCAGTTATTAATTTTAATAGAAAATTGTCTGATCTAGTTACTGTGAATAAAGCTCTAAATTGCGCAAAAAATAATTATTTCTTTAATTCTCAAAAATGACTGATTATGATACATAATAAACATTCATATAGTTTATTATATATTATATTGATATATCGATGATGTGTCGATATTAAATGCCATGGTTAATCGGTATATTCGCGATAAATCGATATTCTGTTCAATACATCGAATTAATTAAAGAAAAGCGTAAGCTTTATATGGATATACTCGTATATTCCAAGAAATATTAGACTAATTATTTCATTTAAAATAATCAACAAGAGAGATCATACATATTAATGTATCGTATTTTGTTCTTAAGTTTCTACTTCTAATATCAAATATTTTTCTTATTTTATTTGCAGCTTGTGGAAACTCTGACGGGATAGTTTATCCAGAAGATAGATAGAGGATAGAATTGTTTTCCAAGGCACCGGTTCGATTAAACGACGACAAAATTGTGCGACTAAAAAAAGTGCAGGCTCACGCTCAAGGGCAACTGGAGCAGTTCGAGCAGCAGCAGCAGCAGCAAGAGCAGTTGCACCATCCATTGGAGCAGCAGCAACAGTTGCAACAACTGGAACATCATCATCATCAGCATCATCATCATCACCAGCAACAGCAGCAACATCACCAAGAGCAACATCATCAACAAGAACAACTTCAACAACAACAACAACAACAACAACACCAACACCACTATAATCCATACCCCAACGGCAATATCAACAATTACAAAATGCATTTAACAACAACGTCGACCAATTCAACGGCATCTAATGCCAACAACAACAATAACAACAACAACAATAATAACAACAATAACACAACCAATAACAACAATAACAATAATTCGAGTAGCAACAACAACAGCAGCAACAACACCAATGGCACCAACAACAACAACAACAACAACTCTAGTAGTAGTAACAACAACAACAGCACCGAACAAAATACACCGCCCACACCCGCCCAATTGTTGAACGAGGCGTACACGAAAATGACATCGGACATCCTGGCGGAAAGGACACTGGGCGACTTCCTTACCGAACATCCCGGCGAACTGATCCGCACCAGCAGTCCGCTCTTCGTCTGCACCGTCCTGCCGCCACACTGGCGCTCCAACAAGACACTGCCGGTGGCCTTCAAGGTGGTCTCCCTGGGCGACATAATGGACGGAACGATGGTCACCGTGCGGGCGGGCAACGATGAGAACTATTGTGCGGAGCTGCGCAATTGTACGGCGGTGATGAAAAATCAGGTGGCCAAATTCAATGACCTGCGATTCGTCGGCCGGAGCGGCAGAGGTAAGCAAGCATCCCCATCCCAGTCATATTCCAATTTCTAGCTGGATTTGTTGGAGTTTCCGTTCACCAACGAGTAAAATAGCCTTAAGTTAAAAAAATATTTATTATTAAAGGGTTGCTTTTAGTTACAAGTTTTCAATGCTGTGAAGTAGTCGTTTTCGAGCGGCAGAGGTTAGCAAGCATCTCAGTCCCAGTCACATTCTAGTTTCTAGCTTGATTTGTTGGAGTTTCCGTTCACCAACGAGTAACATAGACTTATCTTAAGAAATAATTATTTTAAACGGTCGCAAGTGCTTAACAAGGTCTTGTCTTTTAACTAGAAGTTTGCAAGGTTGTAAAGGGGTCGTTGTTGGCTCTTTAATATATTTTTGATCAGCAGCCGAGTTGATCTAGCCATGTCCGTCTGTCCGTCTGTCCGTTTGTCCGTTTGTCCGTTTTATCCGTTCGTCCGTCTGTCGATTTATAAGCCAAATAATCTCTTACTTTATAAGCTATAGGAATAAAACATTTCAGACAGTCTTCTTACTATTCCCTTTAGTATATAAATCGGAAAGGTTGACTATCTATATCATATATCTGCCTTAGGAAGGATCAGGCCAAATTAGACAATTTTCGTTGTTCTTAAAGATATCGTTTTAAAACTGTTTTAATTTGATTTGTATTATTATCTGAAGGGTACATAAGCTTCGGTTTGGCAAAGTTATCTTGTCAAGTTATTAAGCAATAAAAAATCAAATGGTATTTGGTACTGAGCGGACACCTGGTGTCCCTTATCCTCCTGGTTGGCCAGGTTTTCATCTTCAGTTGATCCCGGGCAGGATGCAAAAGTTTTTCGTCAAGTGGCCCCTCTTATTGGCCCTTGTTGGCACTTGACCTCTGGCCCCCGGCCCGCCCCCCGATTGCACTCGAAACAATTTGTTCAATTATCGCCCAAGTCGAGTTGCGTCCGCCGAGTGGCAAAAGTTTTGCCGTCCCCTGCTCCGGCAGTTTCCCCTTTATATTTGTAACATTCAGGGCACTTTTTGCACTGCTGTCATCATTTTTTTGTTTTTGCTTTTGGGAGCTTTCCTTCGTTTTTCTGTTCACTCGTCGGCGTCCTTTGTCAGTTGTTGGTTTTTGTGTGTGCTCGACAGGCTTTTGTATCCTTTTAACCGCTTGTTAAGCGCTGCACAAATTGTCAGCAGTTCATCAGCGCGGCAGGCATCGTCATCGTTTTCATTCACTTCACCGAATAGAAGCGGATTCCTCAGTTTTTGTCGCTCCCTTTTTTTTTTTTTTTTGTGTTGGTTTTTTGTGTTGTGAGGTTTGTTGTTGTCAGCATTTGTCTGTGCTTTGTCTTAAAGTGTTTAATAAACTGTCAGGAAGTGGAGTTAAGGGGAGAGCAGAGAAGTTTTCACTTAATGGAAATCATTTTGGGGCGATTATTAAGAGCTACAAGGAGAATTTCGTGCTCAAAAATGAAGTTATTGAGAAATAAACATAACAATATAAATATTAAGAAAATATTTAGCATTAAATATAGATTGGAAATCCTTATAGCTTTATGTTTGTAGCAACTAATTGTTCTTTATATTTAAACTTATTTCTTAAAATTAACCGAGTTCCTTCCTCGTTTCGTTTTAATTAGAAACAAAAAAAAATGAACCAGTGTGTCGCATCGCCCCTTCAATCACACAACCCATAATTCAATCAGCGGGGACTGAAGATGGGTGCTGGCTTTTCCGTTTTCCCGCATAAGGGAGGCGGCCCAGCCAAAGACTAAGCCCAATTCCGCTGGTCATTTCGTCCTGACTCCAAACAAAAAAAAAAAAAGGGAAGGACGTGGCATTTTTGGGGTTATGATTCGGGCGGGAGGGGCCACGACGCATCCGCTGCGGTGGAACCGCAAAAACCAAAGCCTCAACCAGCCAAGGGGGGGCGACAGCGGCTGGGGGGGGTGGACATAAGCGGTTTTCCTGAAGCGAAAATCGGAAGGATGGAGGCGTGTCTGTGTCTCGCGCCGACGATTCATTCATTGTCATCATTCGGCCAATGCCAAAATGGATGCGTGTCCGCGTTCACGTCAGGCGTTGTCCATTTTTCCCATCCATTTCCCGTCGCGTTTTCCTCGCATCTCTCTCCGGACATCTTCTGCTTTTCCACGGCACATTTCCCGCTCTCCATTTTGTGGGGCAGTGGGGGAAGCGACTTAATTGGGAATTTCCCATTCGTTTAAGGCGGCAGGAAAGGCATTAATTTATTAACTTGCCTCTCTGTTTGTTTTTCTAAAAATATATATTAGGAGTATACATATATAAATTTGGATATTTTTAATTTGGATTAATTGTTTCCATAAGAGTATATTAATCCCACTGAAATATATCCAAATTTATATACCCATAATATAATTATTTATATATCCTTTGAAAGAAACATTGCCTCAACTTCACAACCAATTTAAAACCTTCTGCCACCAAATTGTTCCTGTGCCTCTCACTGTCAAATTATGATAACTGTAATTTGCACAATAGTCTGCCTGTTGCTTGGCCCAAGTCCCACGGAAAACGGGAAAAGTTCCCCCACCCAAGAGCTGCCTTCCACAATTACCAACATTTTCAGGCCTTCTAGGAAAAACAAAGCCCTCAGGAAGGAAAAGGAGAAAGCAACAACAAGGGCAAAAAATTGAAAAGAACAGAAGGCAAGCCAAAAGCAAATTGTGCACAATTTGGCATGACTTCCCCTTCCTGATTTGCAGGCGTGTCCTTTTCACAGGACAAGGTGTCAGTTGCTGCCAGAAAGCAGAAAGTTCCCTTTTTTCTTTGCCTTTTTAACGCCTCGACTTTTGCCAGGCATTTATCTTTGGAGCCGGGGTTGCGATCTCTCTCTTGTCTCGTGTCCCCAAGATTTTTTGGGGAATGTTTATCTTTCGGGGGTGTTGAATGCCCAAAATATGGCGGGGGAATTCGCCGGAGTTCCATCTTGGCTCAGTTCATTTTGCGGCTGTTTTTGGCCGTATTAAATGGCTTGAGAATTGTGTAAATAAAAACCTCAAAGGGGATGGCCTCGATTAAGGGTAACCTTTTTTTCTTATTTATATATATTTTCCTTCTTGGTATTTTCACAATTCAAGGATTTAAAGGCACACAGGGAGAAAAGGAACTCACGAAGGAATATATTCTATATATATTTATATATTTTGTAAGGAAATAATTGTTCGCTCTTGATACTTTCTCCTCTCCAATTTATAGTTGTTTAGTTGCGGTATCGTAACAGGCGGAAACTGGCACCGACTTTAACCCCCTTAAGCCCCGCGTTAACCCCTACTCGGTCGCCCATTACCATCGTCATCGTCATCGTCATCGTCATCCGCTAGGCGGATGGATGGTGTGTGCGTGCATGTGCATGGCACTTTGCTAATTAAAAGTGTAGCCTAGCGCTGGGCCAAATAAATCGATGCCCGGGTAATTAAATTGCATGACACGGGGGCGTGGCTGTGTGGCAGTAAGGGGGCGTGGTGCAGGAGGGGCTGATGTACTGCCGGCCCATGCATTTGTTATTGTAATTAGACAGCAGCAGCAGCAGCAGCAGCAACAGCAGCAGCAGCAGCGAAACAAAATGGCGTCGACGGTGGCAAATGCCACGTAAATCACTCATACGCCCCATGGGCGCAGTGCAGATTTAATGCAACTTAGATGAAGGGAATGGAATGGCAGTGGCCAGTAATGACCCAAGCGGCAGTAATTCTATTAAATTTACCCATAAACCGTCTCTTCACAAATGCCACACGATATTTCCTTTAATTTCTTTATAGAAAAACAACATTTGGGAGACATTTAAATCGGTTAAAAGCGAAAAACTTAACACTATTGATTTCCTACTATAAAAATAAACTGAAACAAAAATGTTGAATTGTAGAAGCAGCATAAATATTTGTACACAACTGACATTTATGGTCCAACTGGAAGATATTCCCCCAATCGAATAACCACTCAAAATCATTTAACCCCTTCTTGACTTCCCCATAGCCACACACATGCAATCAATCATTTGGGGGAATATATTTCCACCCTCAGGTAAACACAGGCCAAGGATATCAACTGGCAAACAAAATAAGCAAACAAAACAAAAAAAGATGAAAAAAAACAGATGAAAACCAAGGAAGCCGCAAAATGTTTTTATTTCGGTGTTGGGCCGACTTACTGGCTGGCTTTGCCGGCTTTCCCAGGGCTTAGTCTTTTTTTGCTTACAAGTGAAGTGAAATCAAACAAAGAAAAGCAAACAAAAAATGCTCAAGTAGCGCCTTGTACTTACCTGTTAATCTCAGAGGCTTAAAATGGAGTATTTCTATCACTCTTCTTTGTATTTAAATAGGCTGAAAATTAGCTAAAAATAATACTAAAGATTTCCAATCAGAAATTTGGATTATATATTAATTTCTACTGTACATATTTATTTTTGATAATATTAAATGTTAATAAAATGAATATAAGTTAATTTGATGGTGATATTGTTAATACAAATAATACTAAATACTTTCAAAGCATAAACTCTAATTAGGAATAATTGTTTGCCAAGTTTAATATCATTCAACTATTAATAGCTTTAACATTAAAATGCATCCTTTAAAATCCTTTAAATCTATTTGATTTTTATATATTGCCTTTGCTTGAGATATTTTAATTGAAAGTTTACAAAGTTTAACTTAATGTTTCTCTCTTAATTGAGGCCTCTTCATAGCTCGCCTTCTTCTAGGCTCTACATTTACCTAAGAAACCGAGGCGAGTGTATTTGGGATATTTGCCTGGGCCTCACGTTTCTGTTGCGTATCAAAAATTTTAATTGCACTTAATCCGTAAATTGTAATTCGTAAGCCACGCCAACACGATTATGTGACAAGTGGCATGAGGCCTTGTTGTTCTTGTTTTCTTGGTGATTTGCGACGCAGCCACAAGTATTGACAGATGTCCTTCTGTTTGTTTCTACGTCCTGTCCCTCCCGTGTGCGTATGTGTGGGTGGGTGGGTGTGTATTTCATTGCCCCCCCAAATTGATTTATGACGCCTGTGCAACGGTAAATGGTAAGAGGATTTGCTGGCTAGGATTTCAGGTTATTTGTCAACAGGATTTGATTTTAAATGTCGCCACACACACACACACACGGAAATGTCTTGCCCCTCAAGTGTTGACGTATCCATTTGTCGCCGTTTCGGTGAGATTAAGATGAATGTTTTCGCCTTCTCCCCATGTAGGGGGTTAGGGGAAGTCCCTGGGATTAGCAATCAATTGGGTCACAGGCTGAATTTCGAGTGTAATTTAATTGGTGTCGAAGCAGGGGCCACCAGCACATTATTGTCATTAAATTCATTCATTTGGTAATCAGATACGTTAGGTTTCAAGACAAGCCTTTGCCTTATTTAAGGAAATATATCCAGGGAAAATAGACTCAAAATAGATAATGGAATCTTTTCTTTCAAATCATTAGGATTCGTAAGATTTCATTCAAATATTTGTCCTTAAGACAAACCTCTCTCTCTCTGTAACTCCCCTTTAATGATCGATTATATATAGTATATTGCCCCATCTCTGGCAAACTCCCACAACTCTGGGATGTAGGGAAAGCCCCCCATGAAAAGTGGCAAAGAATTGCGCAACAATGAACTGCACTTGATGGCAATAAACACAAAAGTGTTTTCCCATCTTGGTTGCCACTCGAGACTTCATTTTTTACGCCGCCCTCTGGGGGGGAAAATCAAGGCGGAAAATCAGGAGATATTGTGTGGGCCAAGTGGAGTGTGCCAGGAACATGTGTAAGCCGGCTCCGTCTGCGTTCAGACACATAGATATATATATTATATATATATTTTGTATCTGTGGGTTTGGGGCTGTCGGCGGTTTATTTGTATGTGCCGAAATGATTTACGCTTTGTTTGTCAACTTAAAAAGCAAGCCACTCCGACTCCTCGACGAACACACATACGCCGCGTTGTCATAGACGAAATAAACACAGGAAGGCGACGCGGCTTAAGAAGCCCAAAATGCTTTTAATTGAATCTCAACAAAAAATGACTAGAGTGCCGAACAAAAACGGCAACTTGCCCTTGGCAACACTTGACAATGACAATGGCGGGAGGCGTGGCCAAAAAGGGGGGAGGACCTGAAACAAGTTAATTAAAAGAAAACTGCGGCGCAAACGAAATAAATCTTTCTTTTTTTTGGGGGGCAAGCATATGTGAATGGCTTGGGGACACTGCCGACAGAAATCTGTTTAAATTGTAATTAAATCTGTTTTTCGAAAGGTGAGAGAGCCCTGCAATGAATTTAAATGAAGCATTGTCCCTAAGGACAAAGGAACTGTGGGTTAGCCTTCAAGATTACAACGAGAATTACACTAAAGTTGGGTTCAAATATTACCAAAGATTTATTACTTTCACTATGCCGGTGGAGTTAATAAACCTAATTAATGTTCGCCTAGCTCGTAAACTGTTATAATATATATCCTATATCGATCGGTGTTTCCCTTGTTTTGTTCCCTTATTTTTTCGACGCATTTCACCTAACCGGGCCATTATTGTTTAATGGCCAACACTTTTACGATGTGACAATACCCCAAAACACACCGAAAAAGAAAACCCCAAAACGAAAACAAGTTTATTTTGTTGGCCAGGTGTCGCATGACTGGCGGACATTAGCCACTGAAAATGGATATGGAAAATCTCATAAATTTGTTTATCTCTCCCGCATTTTGTTGTTTCTATCCAGGGAAGAGCTTCACGCTAACCATCACCGTGTCAACGAATCCACCGCACATAGCCACCTACAACAAGGCGATCAAAGTGACTGTCGATGGGCCACGCGAACCCCGCTCCAAGACAAGTAAGTAGAGCAGCCAGAGCTGGCGGCAAGCGGGTTTTGTTTTCCGTTTCCCGTTGCCCGTTGCCCGTTTCGTCTACCCATATTGCCCCTTTTTTGGGCATTTCATTTGCAGGACAATGCATAACAATTTATTAGTTGCCAAATAGATAAATTGCCGTAGCAGTAGCAGTTGCAGGCAGTTCTCATCCCCACCCAAAAAGAAAACCCTCAAAGAGATGCAGACACTGAGATAGGATCAGGACGAGTTGAAGTCCTGGCACTTGCCTAGAGATTTTATTAGAGATGACAAGCGGCGAAAATTTAAAGCGAAAGTTCTTTGGAACTCTCTCTCTTTGAACGCTAAATTCTTTCATTTTATATATCATTATAAAAATATAAATAAAATCATATTTATAATGATTTATAATATAATGTACTCCCTGCACATCTCTGAAACTGTCGATGGTATTCTTGAAATATTACAAATCCCACTCTCCGTACCCGGCTTAATTCCTTTCTCGAGATTTTGCTGATGTAGCAAGGACATTTGCCTGCTAATACTGCACTTCATTTCACTTTGGAATCCCGAATTTCTTCAAGGAATATTCATTAGACAGCTCTATCACACACACACACACACACATACCCCCCCTTCCCCCTACATACATACATATTTATAAGGATGCAAATATTTCACTTTGCATATGTTCAGGCGCCGTAAGGAAGGATGGGGTCCGGTCCGAAAGTTTTGCTGGTCTGTGTAAGCTCTGGTTTCGAGAATAGAGAATGGAGAATTCAGGAGCGGAGAATAGAGAACAGAGAAAGAGCGAGAGAGAGAGTGTGTGTGTGTGGAGAACGGGTAGGAACAAATGCAAATCCATGAAATGATTTATATGTCCAGAATGCCAGACAGAGCAGGATGGCTGAATGGTCCTCCTCGGTTGCGGTAAGGAAAGAGATGGCAACACACATGCATTGGGCTTGGCCCCGGGGCTTTAAGCTGCAGACAAAAGGTTATTATTTTATAATGAATACAATCTGGCAGATAACTGGAACCGTTCGCCCGGTTTTAGGGCGGGCTACAATTTAGCCAAAAAGTGTCGCCAGTTGGGTAAAGTTTTTTGGGCCATTGTCATTTCACTTTCCCCCCACCCACCCCCACACACACACACATACACTGACACAATGTCCATTGTCAATAGTTCGGAAAATGCGGAAAACGAAACGGGCAAAGGAGAGACCTTTCCACCTTCACATCTTAAGTGAATCGAAAGCAACCGAATTTCATTCATCAACTGCTTGTCATTTTAAGTTTCTCATAGATACACACAGAAACAAAACTAAATGCAGTCATTGAAATACTCACATAGATGCACACACACACACACACTCAGTTCAGTGGTTGTTCGCAGTTGTGCAACTTTTCTTTTTGGATTTAGAATTTGTTAACATATTAAATATATGTCAAAATTGAGTTATTTAAGAGGTTATACCAGTGTAACCAGTGTAAAAGTTCGCTTTTAGGGAATTTTTAAAATAAAAAGTACAGTATAATATATTTTGAACTATGTTGAGCATAATAGTGTATATTTTTAGCTATATTTAAAGATTTTTTCTTTTCCAAAAATATCAAAAAAGAACAATGTTAAGTGCTTGCTTCGCAAGTGCTTAAAGAAAAAAGTACCCCTAATGCTGGCATTATTCCAGCCGAAGGAGTAGCTGAAAAAAAAATATATAAAAAGGTTATTAAAGTAAAATATATTCCCTATACAATGAACCACAATCTTCAATATATGTATATAAATAAATATATGAATATTTATACTAATAAAAGAAACAATAAAACATACAAAAAAATTACAATTTTAAAAAGAAAACATTTTTAGTGTAAAAAGTTGTTTGTTTCTTTAAAGCCAAATTGACAATTGCAACCAATTAACTTAGCCAAAAGATTGGCAGTCATTGTATAGTAAATACATTTAAGAATAACCAGTTTAAGTTTCAAGGCGATCGTTCAATAGGTTGTTGAGTTATAATGTTAGAAATAGTCAAAAATTTCGATTCAAGAAAAGTTTGTTTTAAGTTTTAAGATTTTTGTTGTGGGTCATCCCTCCGAGCGGTGGCTCTTTAGAAAGCTACCATTTATAAACTTTTCAAGATATTATCTGGCAACTTTCACAGGATATTTTCTAAAGTATTTATTACCTTTTGAATAAGCTAAGAAAATAAACAATTTTGTTAAAAGTGTGACACTGGTATATCCCCTTAAATAGCCCCTATTAAAATCGAACAAATACCTTACATTACCTTAAATACTATAAATACATATATAATATTTATTACACTACCCCCAAAAAGTTGATAGTTTGCAGCGAACAATCCACTGATCCAATGCCAGAAACCATTTAGTTAAGGACAGAAAATTAAACTGAAAAAAACTTAGTGTTATCCCTTTTAGGACAGCAACAGCAGTTCCACTTCGCGTTTGGCCAGAGACCGTTCCACTTTTCCACGGATCCCCTATCCGGCTTCCGGATGCCGCCTATTGGCAACTGTCAGAGTGAGTAATACCCAATGAACTATATATATATATATATATTCCTTGCTACTAGCCCGATTTGATTTCCTTAAATGTTGCCTTCATTAAGTTTTCGGTTGTTTCGGTTTGTTTTATTTTTTGCTTTGTAGATTAAAATGCTGCAACCGCAGAGCAACAAAAGTAAAAGTTCAAAGGGGGCTGGGGTCAGGGAGAGGCTGGGAGGCTGGGAGGCTGGGACATGTGGTGCACCCACAAATGCAACCACAGAAAATCACACAAAAAAGCGATTAGGCAGCCAAGCCTTTCAAACACGTTCAGGCCAAGCAAAGCGAGCAATAGCAAAAATACCAAAGTTTATTTCTTTTTATTTTAAGAGATGGAAGCGAATCTGAATTGATACAGAAACATATCAGAAACATCAGGCTGATGGAAACAATTCAACTAAAGGCTAGGAAATAACTTAAACATTACCAGGAAAATGTGTAGAACTATTAAATATCAACCTAGTAAATTTATAAAAATATTTTAAAGGCGCAACCGAATTTAAGAGCGTTTATTTTGTGGTTTTAATTACTCTCAGCAATTCACTCAAGTTAAGGTATCTTGAGCTTAACTTTTAGATCATTCAGGAAGAGAAAAAGACACATTTGATAAGGTTTGTAAAACTATCAAAGATACTTAATTTATAACAGAATATCCCAAGTTAACTAAACATTTCCTAGTTAAAACTGACTGAATTGTACAATCTTAATAGCCTTTTGTTCAACTTTAATTACTTTTTTCTTTAAAGACTTTCCTAAGAAAACATTTTGTTCACTAATTATAACTGTTTTAAGCCTTGTTGGCTTTAAGCGTCAGTTATAAAAATACAATTTTTTTTTGTTATTGCTTTCTTTTTCTGTATTGTTGTCGCTGGGCGACCATTTGAATGTGGTAAAATTGCGGGTCACCTTTGGTCATATATATGTGCATATATATGCACTTTTTTTTTTTTTTGTTGCAGCTAAGTGGGCTCGGTGTTATGGCTGTTAAACTGTTGGCCACTTTATTTAACCAAAGTTTACTATACAAACAAATAAACGTTGGTCAAACACAATCACACGCCAAGTGGGGGCTGGGTCGGCGGCGGCAAGTGGTTAAAAAAACGTCGAAGCCTAAAAAAAAAAGCGCACATAAATCAGAGCATCGCAAACAAATTATGATTTAAATGAAAAGCTACATAGCATTTTTATGCGGCAGTCAAATAAATTTAATGCATTTAACCAAGCGAATATAAACAAATTTGACAGCCGGGCCACTAAGCAGGAAAAATGGTATTCAAAATGCAAAGAGAGTCGAAGTATGAGATACTCGCCAAAAGAATGCACTAATTAAAAAGATAGTCAATTATATAGGTTTAATTTTGAATGGATTGCATTTTGTGGTTATTTAAGAGCAAGTTTGTTTTTTTTTAAGAATTAATAAAAGATATTTAAGGAAACTGGCAACCGAAATTAGCCAAGGCATTCCCTTTAACTTACTTTAGTTTTTGTGGTTCGATTAAATCGATTTAATATCAAACCCCTTTCAACATCTTCTTTTAAAAAGTATTACTACTTATTTTGTCAGAGTATCTGCCGCTCTATTTCCTATTTTCACAACACCCTCACCCTGACATTTTCATGTCGCTTGAATATTTATAACAAAATCAATAATTAATATTGTGGGAGACCATTTTCAGTATTTTTTGTGTCTTCCTCCGTTGTTTTTATGCTTATGCGTGCGTAGGTAAAACAAATTTAATTGTACATTTTAAAATGCATTTATATTAAATTTGATGTTTCAATTTAAATTGACAATTAATTGCATTACAACAAGAGCAACAAAAGCTACAAAGGCCGCACTAGACACCGACCAATCCCCCCCTTCGAATAAACTAGCTGCCGCAGGCACAAAATAATAATACAAAAAAAAAAAAAATTCTCTTTAGAGCTTGATGCTATTAAAAAAGCCGAGAATAATAAAATTAACATATTAACAATGTTAAAGTAGAAAAGGCAAAAATAAAAAAGAGTGCGCGGAGTACTTTAAATAATACTTAAAGTTGCCTTTTTGGCACTGATGTGGAAAAGCTGTTTCTATTAATTAAATTATTTGTACAGACTTGGGGTAAGGTAAACCTGGCTCCTAGCTAAGTTTCAGATATTTTTGTGTTCAATTATTTTATTTTTTTTTTGTGGCAACTCGCAGTGCTACTTGTAACCACTTATCCTTCATTACCGCCGCCGACCAAAACGATTCCGGTGAACTTAACAAAATGTATATGCCAACAAAAATCCACCATAAATATATATATGTATGTAAATATATATATATATATAATGCAACTCAATCAATGCGTAAATTGCCTGCCATTTTCATCAGCACCCCCTTTTTTCCCTGGCCGCCCGTTTTAACCCCATACTGCCGGA
>JAEIIG010024357.1:0-12133 GCA_018904695.1 Drosophila parvula
CCGTCCCACTCGGGGACGCTCTCACGAGTGCCGCGGCGCACAAAATTAATTTATTACAATACAACAAATTACAACACTCATTAATATTTTAGCCAAGTTCTGTAAGGTGCACAGAGAGAAATTGGGTACTAAGAGAAGTAGAAAGTTATAGTGAATAAAGGGATAGGCCATGCTTGGTTATAAATACTCCCTTCTTCTCTCATTTGTAATAAGTCTAACGTGAAATTCAATTTATTTTAATATTAAATTATCGTAAAAATTAACAATGACTGGGACATATTTTTCCTTTAGTTAGAAAAACAGAATTTTCCTCCCAGTGCACATTGCGTACTTGCTCCAAGAGTTGTAACATGTGACTGGCCTGGAATTTAATTCGCCGACAGGTCCAAGGAAGCTTGTAACCTGCATGTTGACTGGGCCCGGTAAAAGTAGAAAAAATAAATACTGGCTAAGGCCAGATAAGGAGCTGGGAGGGGATAAGGGCGTGGCGTCTGGCTGCAAGTCTCTCATACCTAATAAATCTGTAATTTGTAATTAATGTGAAAAATTGCCGCCCGAGACAAGGAACAAGCCTAAATTGTTATTATATGGCCAGGGTCCAAGTTCCAGTCCCAGTCCGAGTCCGAGTGTGGGTCAGACTCATAACTCTTCCACAAGTTCGCCAGTTCGCCAGCTCGTGTGTGTGTTTGCGTTTCATAAATATAAATTAAGCCACTTGGCTAACGCACAGAAAAAGTGAAAACTTGGTCAACTTGGCCTTACCTTACTTTTGCCAAAATAAAAAAAAACGAGAACACGAAAACCAGAAAACCAGAAAATATCTCTTTATTGCACTTACCGTCGCAGGTCTTAGATGATGGCCCCCGAGATGATGCCACATGGCTCCATTGTCTGCTGAAAGCAACTCATGCGGTGTGATTAATATGGAAGGTGGCCAAAATACTCTGGAAGCCAGGCCAAGCCAGCCAAGCCAGGCCACTCCGTATTTTTATACATTTGAGAAATTGCTATTTATAAACGGAGAGACAACTCAATCAAGAGAATGGCAAACAAAGTTGGCAGGAAATTATCATACAAATAAAGAAGAATTTCTAGAGAAGCAATCAAGATACTTAGGATCTTAGGGGAAAGAAGTATTTTAAAGTGAAAAATTTATATATTTATCAACAGAAAATGGTAGGTATTTATAAATTTTATTATAAGTAAAATTTGGAAGTTAGAAGACTCTTTTTTAGTCCTCCTCCCAAAGCCAAAAAGTAAACATTTGGTCTACCTCAAAGTACTTCCCATCACCTCTTCATAGTTCCGCTCCAAGAGTTCTTGAAAACAGCTCACTTTGATGTTTCTAATTTTAGAGTTGTACAACTTTCTGAAACACAATTCCTCCATTAAGTAAAAAACAATAAAATTGTTTGACGGGCGGTAAAAATGTCTGCATGATTGATAATATTCGAAAGTTGAAAACACTCTAGCCCCGACCGCAACGGGAACTAGGAAAATAACTCTGATATATACAAATATTCGCGATATATATGTGTGCTATCCCCCCATCGATCCCCCCTCCGATTCGTTGTGGCCCTAAAAGCAGCGGGGGCAGTTCAATTGCTACCCGGTCGGTCACTCACCGATTTAAAACAATTTTTTCGCTTTTAGATGCACAGAAATAAATATATTTACATTATAAATTATTTAAGAAAAAATATATTAAAGGAAAGTGTAGATTAGCTAACTAATAATAAAATAACTTAACATTTACAGAAACAAACAAAATTACTTGTTAACTAAATTTCTATTAAATTGTAATGTTATTTCATTCTAAATGTTTTTTTTTTCTGGAAATTAAACTACTTATTTTTAACAGGTATTAAAGGTATATTTCTATAAGTAATAACAGCAAAAATAAATCAAGTTTAAAAACTGCCAAGTTAGATTTGGAAAGAGCTTCCCAACTAACCCAGTTTTTTTAAAGTGTACTAACCAAAAGGTAACGCAGCCTGAGTGAGTGATTCAATGGAGCAAAACGTGAGCTAAAGACGTGATCCAGCAGCAACAATTGGGGAAAACAACAAAAAGCGGCATTTATACGCCTGATGAGCGAAACTACGGGGCGGTCGCCGATCGGTCGGTCGGCCTTTTGAAACGTTATAAAAATTTGTGTTATTCACTTGTGATATTTTATTTTTCCCAACGAATCAATCACAATGATTATGATAAATGATTTCGGCATTTTTCGTATTTATTCACTATTTTCGTTCAAAGCCCCATTGTGTCTGGGGAATGGTATTTATATCCCTCGGACTTTTTGCATTATTAAGCCGGATAATGGGCGTTCAGTGAGCTGAGCTTGTAATTGCCGGTCTTATAAATCACGGTGAAAAGATATAATTTCGTTTCCGATGATCTCTTTGGCCATTGGCCATTGGCCGTTGGCCCAGTCTTTGATTAGCACATTTGTCTGCAGTTTCACTTTTAACGTGCCTATAACGCTGACCCATTGAACTACAAATTCTGTTGGCTCCTATCTCCTATCTCTTAATGCTGATTTATCTCTGGCATTTTTTCCTGCTTTTATCAGTATTTTTTAATCTTGTTAGAAAATTTCATTAGTGTCAACTGGCAGTTTTCTTGGGCTGATTAATGTGTGTCAGACGGGCGGAGGAGAAACTTTTCGGTAGCTCAACGAGCAACGAGGAAAAACCTGTCTCCATACCCGTGAGGGGAAAAACTCTGGCGGCACGCCCCTTTTGTGTTGGTCAAACGGTATTAAGTCTTTATTGTGGAATTATTAATTGGGGTGGACGTTCGGGGGTGTGCATACTAATAAGGTGGGTTTGAATAAATAAAATAATAAGGATATCTATGCACCACCCAATGTGCATTCCCTGGTTTTTCCACTAAAAAACAACTTTCAAAATACAGTACAGAGTCGATTATATAAACGGTTGTATAAAATTCTACAAATAATTAAAGTATAATAAATAATATAAAGGTTTCTTAAGTTAATTAAATATTTGTGACAAAGAACTGTGAGACAGAACTCACCTGCAACTTAATACATTTTTTAAAACATATTTTTACTGTATCTTTATATTTATTTTATTTATTACTTAACCTGCTAACAAGCTCGGCTAGCCGACCAGTTTTTTGGTCACCAAATTTGACAAGATTTGCCAATATTTGTGAATTATTTGAATTTATGAATTATGAATCCATTGGGTAACTTAGCTAACAAGTTTGTCCACTCCCATTGCAGAGTTGCCCCTGCCACCAGCCACCCAAGACGCACGATACTGGTCCAGATCCCGATACCGATCCCTAACCAGATCGATGTGGCCAGAGACGACCGTCTGAGGTTCGCCAGCGAAGGTAGAAAATGGCGGACACTTACCAGGATGTGAGCAGCACGATGCGCCCGGTGTTTCCCAACTCGCGGCTAGGCTCCTTGGCCGGCGCATCCTTGGGCGGCCTGGGGATAGAGGAGAGCCAGTTGCCGGGGCCGCTGGATGCGGATGCCGTTAGCACCACGGCTGCTTCCTTGGCTGCCGCCGCCGATGCTGCCGCTGGCTACAATCCGCTGGACGACGAGCAGTGGTGGGCCAATGCCATCGAAGTGGATACCTTCGACTCGCCGCTGGCCTTTGATGCCAGCGAGAATGGACTGTGGAACGGGCATTTTGTGCCGCCGCCGCCCCGCCCGCCGTTCCTGGATGAAAGCGTCGCCGCCGACGGCCTAACCACCTGTGATCTGTGCACGTGGGCCTGGCAGCGGAATGCCTACTCCCTGGACGGATCCATTGGTGAGTCCTCCAGTCCCTATAGTCCCTATAGGATATGTACACCCTCTTCCCCCACACCCTGCTCCTTGGCTTTTTCAATTAAAAGTCTCTGGCGAGACAATAATCTGGCGGCCGTGCATCGATCGCTGATATCAATTTATCAAACTGATGTTGGGCGTGCGTGGCTCGATTGCTTTTCGGCAAGCGAGAGAAAGAGCGACTCCTCCTTCGCTAAGTTCTACACAAGGAAAATAATTATCTGCCTAAGAGGAATCATTAAAAAATTAATTAAACATCTTCAAAATTCAAGCTATGGATGTATATAATAATTAGTATTATATGTTCCACATGTTTTAAATTTATTTGTCTCTTTTTGTAAATTATTTTGATCCGATATATCAAACAAAATATCACAGTATCGACTATTTTCTAAGCTGTTGTAATAATTTCTCATTATATTTTTCTCCCAGTGCCGCCTGCGTTTGCAAATTTAATTTGTACATATAACTCTTTGTGGCAGCTTTTGGTTTAGGCGTTGTTTTGCCAAAGTTCCAAGCCCCAAACCCGAACCCAAGCCCAAGATCTGGGGATCCACCAAGCACGAGCACTATCGCCCCGGCACATCGCCAGTCATTTGTCTCTGCGCTTGTAAAAGCAAAATAAGGTTGAGGGGGAAAACGCGGGGCAAAGGCATCCCGACTTAGATGCGGAAAAGTTTATGAAAATATGAAGCAGTGGGCGTGGTGAGCATGGTACTCGAAGATGGGATAGATAGCCTGAAAGAGCCAGTCTGAGCTCTTTAATTTATCCGGCAGAACAGAAATGAACTCGTGCCCGATCAAGGCAACGGAAATTCGGGGAAATGCAGTTCCAAATTAAAACTCCGCCAGCTCTCATTAAAATCTAGCTTTCATTTGCGACCAAATGCAAATCGTTGCCCCCTCGAGGGAGAACCTGTTGGCACTCACCCCATAACCCAAATAATACTCGTAATAACCCAAAGCGAATGCCAAATGACCGTTCCTCCTAAGCAGAGAAAAAAAATATACAATTTATATATTTATTTTATTTTTTATGGAAATTAAAAGGTAATTCAGATTCACATATTCAAAATATTTTATTTGATATTTTAAAACCCCTCTCTCAAGATGTATTTATCACCTTTTTTAACTCCAATTAATCCCAATTTATCCCAATTTCTTTCCGTGTTCCCATATGGCCAGCACTATGGACTGTGGTATATGGCATGGCATTTAGCCGTTTGCCGTATTTGATTTCCAGGAATCGCTTTCAGGGCAAATTGAAGTCATTATACATAGTAAAAACGTTCGCAGAGTTGAGCCGAGGTTCAAAACGCAGCCTGCGATGGGTGCCCGGCGTTATTAGGCTAATTATAGAGCCGGACTCCAGCTCCAGCTCGAACTCTTTCAGCATATGCATATATACAATATAAACGTATATATAAATGACTTTATTCATGCCGACGACGACTGGGCGACTGTTTGTCGCGCCGAATGTCTGGGATTTCCTGTGGCCGAAACGACGTGTCAACTAATTTGCAACACTCACCTGGACGTGGGGCAGCACCACTTCCATGGAAGTACCTGCGGCAGCCTTTGGCAAAAATATGTTTTTTTACATTTTTTGGCGAAGGGATTAGGCCGAGAGTTGAGAGAGAAAAAAATTTGACTAATGTCTTAATTTTGTGCTTAGGTGTTTGCTGCGGTTCGTTTCGGATTGGAAGTCCAGCCATGGTGTCTTTTGTCATACGCTACACTAGAGATGGCCCAAGGAGGTCGAGATATCGGTAGAGTGTCGATTGTGAGCTTTGAATTCAATACATAAATCGATATTTTATTTTATGCAGGAGTCTTTAGGGTATCATATTTTTAATTTACCTTAAAAACGTTTTCTGTATCAAGGTTTTAATATCTTTACTTTTAGCTTAAACTCATATAAACATTTTTTTATCGATAACATATCAATAAAATCGAATTTTTATCGCTATAATAAATAAATATGGAGGCTTTCATCACTTATAATAGTTTTGATACATTATTTTCGTTTAGACCTGAACGAAAATAGTTTTTAGATATGTTTTATTATATTTTCTTTACCAATGTCGAAAGCTTCACTTTAATTAATATTTCCCGATGTCAATTACTTTCGGAACAATATTTTCTATCTAAAATTCAGTTTAATATCTTATAGATATACTATATAATATTTTTCCTCCCGATATACATCCCTATAATGCCTGAATAGGCGGAAAAGTCGTGCCTGGACTGCAGCGAATGCCATTCACTTCGCTTCATCTCGTCGGTCCTCCAAATTGAGCTTTTGCATGTCGTGCCCAAGTCTTGGGACATCGCTTTGTTTCTGACTATGCTGTTTCCCGGGCTGTTGTTTCGGTTCTCTGCCGCAGAATTGACAGCTGAATAAAATGTTATTATATTTACACCATAATTTGCATGGCAATTAATCAAATGGCATGCAAAATTCGACATCGGCCACGGAAAGGTAAAGGCAATCCCAGGCGACACATTTGCCTGTCGGTGGTGGTGGGTGCCGAGGTATTTCTGGGAATTATTCTAACAAAAGTTTCAAAGCGAACCGAAAAACAAAACAGCCAGAAAACAAAAATAAAAAACGAATAACGAAAAAGTTTCGACCCGCCTAAATGTCTTTATTAGGATTCCAGCTGACTGAAAATGGGGCTCGTTAAGGCTGGTTAGAAATAAAGATGTGGTATGAGATATGTATGTATAAAAAGGGAAGCGAAAGGAATTTATTCATTGGGGATAGGAATCAGAAATTCTATATATAAAAATTCGTTGGGTTAAAGTGAACAATACATAATTTTAAATATATTTTAAAAGATAAATTATAGTTTATTCAAACCTATTTATAGTGTCTTATTAAACACTGTTTATTTCAAGATTCAAATCTCACTAAAGATAGCAAGCATTACTTATAATCATAAAACATAACTACAAGCGGAAACGATTAAAGTCCCAATAAAAATAAGGAAACAGTTTAGCTTTATGCCAAACCAGTTGGTGCTCGACTCTTTCCCTCATCGAATCGATTTCAATAATAGGATATCCCCATTTTCATGGCACTTCCTGCCAACTTAAGCCACTCGTTTCTCACATTTGTATGCTTTATGGCAGATTAAGTTAACCGCTTGATTATTTCAACAACATATTTTGTATAATTTATGCCCCACTTTATGCCTCCCGCCGCACCCATAACAACAATAGCCGAAAAAGGGAATAAGAATAAAAGAATAAAGGGTAACAATTCTATATTCTGCAAATATTTACAGCAATTTGTGGCACAATAATAAAAATGAAAGGTCTCCGGACTGAAGCCAAACCGAAACAGACCCAAAAAGGACTCCTGTTTGACTTTGTGCGGCTGTTGAATAAATGTTTTATTGCAATAACAACGATATCAACAACATCAGGGGAACAATGAGAAAAGGCAGCCCAAAAAAAAAAACATAAACAACAAATAAAGCAGCTGTTGTTATATTTTGATACGTTCATTGTGGTGGTGGAAATAAATTCAAATAAATATATTTAAGTTGCTGACTTTGGCCGCAAGTGTTCGCCGTCCCTTTCTGGTCTATTAGAGCCATTGTCCTGGCTACACCATAAATATTGAAGGACCCATAGACGAGAGCATTTATTGACAGGATTTATGCCAAGCTCAACGCAATTTGGAAAACTTATTTCCCTACAATAACAGGATTATAGAAACATATTAATGTTGCGGGGAGAACTTAGAATGGGAGTATATTGTAAAAAATAACTTCGTTTTAGTATTTAGTTTTAGTAAATATTCTAAATAAACATAAAACTTAATTACAAAAACTTCTGCATAATTCTCTAGTAATCGTTCAGTTCTTTATGAGAATAAATGATGATGGATCATCTTATAAGTGGCGGAAACTCACTATACTCACATTCAAAAAAAAAAACTCCAGCATTTTCCGCTTCGTCTGTGTTCACTGGCCATTGGCCATAGCTCGTTAACGCCAAGCTTTTCGGCCAAATACATGACTAATCTAAAGATTATGAAATTTATGCAAAACCGCAAGAGACGTGATTCCTTTTTTTTTTCGTTTCGGCATCTGCTGGGAGATGTTCAAACTGTAAGCGGAAATGAGTGAATTCCTCTGGTGTTTTTTGTTGTTTTCCCAACTTTTTCTCTCACTCTCGGTGCCTTCTGTGTGCTCTGAGTCGTATAATTGTTGCAGCCAGAACGCACTGTGGCCTGAAGCCATAAAAAGTAAACATAACACACAAAATAGCTGCCGAGGAGCTGGACTGGAAGTGAGAAAACTTATTTGCTATATTCAGGGAATTTTCCATAATTTCAGCTTCGTTTGTTGTTGGAGTTTCCTTCTATTTATGGGAGGTACTGGTGGACTGCCAAGGGTATATTACACACAAGAAAGATTGTAGAAATGAAAATATATTATTAGAGAAAATATATTTTTAAGGGAGACCTATTAAATGCTCTAAAAATGTTTCTACCCAAAAGAGTATGCAATATTTCATAGCCAGTTAGCACAAGGTATTTTATAGTCGACTCTCCTAGACAATTTTTCTCCATTCTCATTTGTTTTTTCGCCATTTCTTTGCTTTTTTTGTGTGGTTTCTCCATCGCCAACCAAATGCAAAATATTAAAAAAGATAAACAAGAGACGGTCGGAAAGAGATCGAAAAATTATTACTACTGCCAGTGCATCAGAATGATTATGATGGTACTGGCTCTGTCTCTGCTTGTCTGCGATATTTCCATAATATTTTTAACTTTGTTTACATTTAGCATTTTTATTGTGGCGTCGTCCCTTCAGTTTTGCCCCGCTTTTGTTCATTTTTTAATCAATTAGGGCGAGAGACTTGCGTGGGGTTGAGTTCCACAGTCCCCATAATTCACGGAGCAGAAAAATGAGATCGTAGCCCCGAGAAACGTGCCTGGACCACACACAGTACCCTATATATGGGGGCCCAAGATGCGGGCAAATAACACACAGCCCAGCTAATAGAATTGCTGAAATGCTGATTAAAATAGTTTTCACTTTTTAATTGCGATTTATGCGTTTAATTTCGCGCCACTGTCTGCGGCGTTTTGTTACTAATTATTTGTGAAACGATATCCGAGCCGCCGCTACTCCATTCCGAGATCAAAAGACCCAACTCTCGCTGAGTCCAGACAAACATTGTCTCGTCGGTGACGAGGCAACATCAAAGGAAACTGTAGACTCAGTTTTCCTGCCTCGAAACGTAAACAGTTTTCATAGGGGGGCTAGAAGATGGAAAATCACTCTTCATTTGCTCGTGAAAAATAAAATATTAAAAATCAATTTTTTTTACACTTTTCCCCTCCCACACACACACACACTTTTTCTCATTAGGAAGTGGGGGGAAACTTACGAAATTTTGCACCGAAGCGACAAATTCTGTCGGCGAGCGTTGCCTTATTTTTAGTTTTACGAAAAATCTAATTTACTAATGAGCCGTGAGCATTCGAGAAATGCACATAAATTTCGCCTAATTGAAAATCCATGCGCGGATAATTATGTGCGTCAGTCAGCATTAAATTTTCGGGAAAATGCCCCGACCCTTGGCTGGGGAGAATGGTTTCGGTTTCGGGGGAAAATTTGTTTTGTGGCTCTGGGGAAATCCGGCGTTGAGTGGTCTCGAGGTCAGTGTGAGTGACGGGACTGCGATGGGTGATGGGTGAAGGGAGCTATCCCCGAAAATTTAGGAGCCGAATTAGGACTGAAAATTTATTTACTGACCATTTAAAGATGCACCCGCGGCGGGTTTCAGCAGAAACTCAATCAGCTTTTGGCCAAGAGGCTTTTTCTTTTCACTTTAATGGGCTTTAAGATTTGCACAGAAAAGAAATTGTTATTCAAATTTATAATTTAAAAGAAGTACAACTTTTTTAGTACAAGTTTATTAAATTATTTTTTAACTGAATTCCTCTTAATACTCAATGGCGATAACTTAAAGCCCTGTTTTTTTTTTTGCCTCACAAACAACGTAGAAATTAATTTTCTTCTAACCCGCTTGCCCATTTTTCCTGTGTAACCATCAAACCCACAGACGCGATGCTAAAACCGTCCACTTAGTGCCTCCGAACTCTTAACCCCCTACTGTCAATCAAGTTTCGCGAAAATTAAATTAAAATGTAGCCAAAGTCGGGCCATTAAAGATCAGCGGAGCTGGCAATCAAAATAAATTATAAACTACAATAAAATGCAGCTTACCACCGTTTACCAGTTTCCCGGGGAAAACAATTTTCCCAAAAAAAAACACACAGGTGTATAGAGGTAGTGGGAGAGTGACCCTGTCTCTTTTCATTAAGGAAAGCGGGTATTTTCTGGTCGAAGATCATAAAACTTTTTATGAACTGACAACGACGGCAATGACAACTGTCCCCTGCTTAAGGCTGTGTTTACTCTAACACCTAATGTTTGACTAATTTCAAATATGTTTTTACGACAGCCTACTTGGTCAGGCCTCTCTCTAAATGAATAAAACCAACAAGAAAAAGCCCAAGTGGTCCCGTTTTTTATGAGAGAACGTTGCCTGTTCTACTGTTTAAATTTTGATTAAGGCGATGCGTGGCGTAGATAGGCCTCATGTAACTGTTGACTTTTTTTGGGTCGTACCCCCGCCCTAGTGATCGTAATATCACGATATCAGAGTCCCCAGGGTCTCTTACATTTTGCATTTGCATAGGCGAGCGATATGGATCAACGGAAAACACTAAAACGTCTCAGTCTCACTCTCGGGTCTGTTTTCTACATTTTTTACGATTTGCCCCTTGTTTGTTTAATTGTCTTTTACGTCGACATTTAAGGTTGACTTTCGTTTTATTATTTACGGAGTTGTGTCAACAGTTTTTTAGTATTTTTTACCCACGAAGATATAGGCAGCACAGAAGATCTTCTATAGTTGTTACCACGACGTCAGAATACACTTGAGAGTGGGAAGAGTCTTAGTATCCATTGCAGCTTTACTTCCCTAAAATATTCTCTGAAAGTTTTAGATTAATATATTAAATAGTTTAATAGAAATTACATAAATAATTACAAACAGATAAAAATTAAACAAAATCCATTTGTCAATGAAATAAATTGTATTTTGCAATACATTTAAAGTGTTTCATTCTAAAAATACCTTTTATATAAAATATACTTAAGACATTCCAAGTTTCACTTCAATATTTAACTTTTCTCCTTTCTCCCATTAAATAAATATTTTGGTCAAGCAAATAGATCCATAAAATTCCCGCTAGTTCTCATCTTAAACTCAATCCCTTTCGAAAACTATTAAAAGATTTTCGGAATATGTATATATGAGATTAACCTAATGCGCCATATAAATAATCATTTGGGCGAACCAACATTTTCCATTTGCTGCGATCGAGTGGGCGTGTCCAAAGTAGAATTTTATGCATTTTCCAAAAATAAAGAATCTTCTCGGCCTGACTTGCCTCATAAATAAAACATAAGCTCTCCTCCGAGGGCCACATAAAAAATAAAAATATGTTCAACAATAATAAATACGAGGAACAAAAAAGGAACAGCTTTCTGCACCAATTAACGTAGCTCAGGCATTTATGTGTCGCCGTGCCTTCATTGCTGAATTTAAATTCTGATTTGCGCTTCATTAAATTACAAATTTGAATTTGTTTATTTTCGTTTCAATCATAAGCAAATGTTTTCGCTGCTTTCTCGGCCTAATTGACTTTGCCTATAAAGTTCGCCGTGGCGGTAGGAAGATTTATATTTGCCGCAAAGTTTTCCGTGGAAATGCAAAGAGGCAAATATACAAAACTAATTAAAATTCAACTTGGCAAAAAGTTTTCGCCTAAGCAATAAATATTGTAAAATATGTACTCTGACACGCCCTCGCCCACATCCGTTTCCTGGGAAATGGCGGCGCATTCCTTGGTTTTCCCATGCGGTTCCATTTGTCATTCGAGTGCCAAAGTTTTTCTACTCGAGCCGGAGATGGAGCCAGAGCCATGGCCCGAGCTGGAGCTGAAAGCTCGGCGGCGTTGGCAACTGGGGAGGAACTGCCATTGATAGGTTCCATTTGAAACTGTTGCCAAATGTTGCCAGGGGAAAAATCTCAAGGAAAAGTTTGGGCTGTTTGGGAAACTTAACCCCTAGAATAAAGGAGTGCAATTAATCAGTTTGTGGGGGGCTAAAGAAACTAATGAGTACACCTAGGGTTGGAAATGGGGAATATAAAGGGGTATTAATATAGTATTCTATAAATATTTTTTCTATTACTCTGAATTTCTTAATTAATAATTATATTATA
>JAEIIG010024364.1:0-20086 GCA_018904695.1 Drosophila parvula
TCGCGCCTACTAACACCTAACCCTAACAAGCACGTGCTTGGTGTCGCAAGGGCCACTGGAAGCTACTGCCCGTAGTGCATCCACGTAAACAAAATGTATTCTCTATCAAAATCATATTCCGCATCGATCCAGCCATGCCTGCCTGTCCTTTGTACCAGCAGCAAGATCTCAGGGACCACAAAAGCTAAAGCAATGGACTTAAGACACAGGCAAGGGAGTAAAAGCTACTTGGTTAACCCCAATCTGGGAAGTATCAACTTGGGGACTATACCAAAATTATGGAATTTAAAACTAATTAATGGTTTACTAACTTGTTTAAAAAACGTGCTCAGGGAGAATTAAAATCTTAATTTAAGGATGTTTCTACATATTTTTGACAACTTTTATACTTGCAGTATTTTGTACTAACTTTGAGTAACTTAGTTATTAAATGGAATTCTTTTTCCGCAAATGGAGTTGTTTTTTTCTCTCTGTGTGCTTATTTACAAATAAACAAAATTGAGAAAAGATGCTAAGTTTGTTTTTGTCAAAATAAATAAGGCAATTTCGACCAATCGTGCCTGGGTTGTATGTATTACTATATATAATATAAAATGGTTATAATTTTTGCTAATTACCCGCTGAGGGTCTTGCAGACTAGTCTAGTCACTAGTTAGTAACAAACGGCAGATGAACAGCCGGACAATAATATTTAGTATGTCAGGGATTCTTGGATGCTTTGCCCACTTTTGATCCAAATTAAGTACACTATAAGGTATACTAAAGCTTGGATACTTTTTTTTTTTAAATCAATGGCGGTGGCATTAGTCTACTAGCCACCTCAGAGATGCCACCAATTTCTGAGATACTGCCGATCGAAGCAAAGGGAGGCGTCCCATCTCTTTGGGGGCTCGCGGCTCAGCTGGCTTGCAGTTCGTGAGGAGTCCGAGGACAGCGCTTTATTCGACATTCTCGACTCTGCCAGGCGGGTATCTGTGTGTGTGTGTGTATGTTGGAGTACTTGTAGGTGTGTGTGTGTGTTGGTGTGTGTGCACTCCCAGTATGTATGCGGTGCATGAAGACACTAACCTCAAATGCTGATTGCGGCAGGCAATGGGCACACTCGTCGAGGCTCGGGGCGAGGACGCACGGGCGGGTACGCGAGCTGGAGATACTAGGGGCAAGACTGCAATTGCAGTGGGCCGCGCACACTGGCGCAGCTTTCGGCACACACACTGACGCACGTGCTCACACAGACACCCCCGAAACTAACCGAAATTCGTGGCTGGCGAATGCATAGATATGTACATGTGTATGTGTGTGTTTGGATGTGCAGCGCCTCGCCAGATACACACAGACACGCTGCGGGACTGCAGTTGCAATGTCGCAAGTTGCAATGTTGTCTGTTGTCTGTTGCAAGAAGCAGACGATCGCCAAAAGGATAGTTTCAACTGTTCGTTTGGCGCTTCTTACGTTGGTAGCTCCTCGTTCCCTCGTTCCTCGGCTGCTGTTGCCAGCCTCTTCTTCTTCTTCTTATGCTTCTTGTTGTCGGGACTACGTTGCGTATACGCCTCGTCGTGGGGCACACATGCAAATTAGCGAATTTGCGAATTAGCGAATTAGCGACTGCTGATTCCACACTTTGCTGCTCCGCGATTGTTTTCGGTGCACTTTTGCGTTTTATTTCGGCTTGTTTCGATGGCCGACTACATTTTTAGTTATTTTCGATTGCTGCCTCACAAGTTCTCGATGGGAACGCTCTCGCCCGTGTACGTACGGCTGTGTACAGCTTTTTTATTAGATGTCGTCGACGTCGGCACGAAAAATCGAACAAAATGCCAAAAAATAACAAACCGAACGAACGCGAACGCAAACGCGAATTCGAGTCCGAACCCGAAACGAGACTCAACCCAACTCAATTCGACTTGCCTCTCAGCGATGCCTCCGTCGTCTGTTTCATTATCTGTGTCTTGCCTTCGCCTCTTTCTCTTTCTCTTTTTTGCCCCTGCTCTGTGTATTCACCCGTATCTGTGTGTAAGTGTGTGTGTGGGAGAGCAAAGCGCGCCAACGTTTAGCTTCGAACTTCGAAGGCGGCATGGCATCCAAGAGAGAAAGAGAGAGAGAGAGAGAGAGAGAGAGAGCGGTCTCCACACGCAGAGGTGGAGAGAGCCTCTCTAAGCTATTTTAGTCAAAACATTTGCGAATTTTTTCCCCTTTTTGCCGGCGAGCGAGCGTGTGCGTGCGTTTGAGTCCAGCGTCTTACACAAGCGTCAAGGTGTTAGTGCAGTCTCTCGCAAAGCTCCCTCTCGCGCTCTGTTGTGGATTTTCTAATGTTCGGGCAGCGACGCCGCTGTCGCAGCCGCCGTCGGCGTCTCAGTCGTGCTACAGCTGGGGAGCGTGGTGACACCGCTGCCCCCACTGCCGCCCTTCTTCGGTGACTCGATTTATTTTGTGTATAATCTACTCCGAGTTTCCTTTTTTTTTTTGCGAAATTTGTATACAAATGTTACGTTAGTCTTTAATAAACGGAAATCATTCAAATCAATATGTGGCTCCTTACCAACAGAGTTTTTTAACTCCTAATAAAACAATATATATTATATATGTACATACATATGATACATACTTATGTACATATGTACATATGTATCTCCAATCCATTAAAAATGTATTTTTACACGCGGTGGTAACCCATGGACCCTCGAGTATTTTAGCTTTGTGGCAATCGAGAATGTCAGTCAAAAGAAGGCATCGCTAATCACATGTTTTGAAACAGAGCCACCAGCCGAGTCGATCTAGCCAACTGTCCGTCTGTCCGCCCGTTTGTCCTTTGCTACGCTATCTAGTCTGTCCCTATTAGTCTTGTTCTATTCAATAACTTTTGGGGTATTAAACTGATTTTGAATACCATAATTTTATATTATTTACTTAGTTTTCTAAATCATTAATCAGACAGTTCTTAACGATGTTAGTTTAAAGTGACCAAACATTTCTGACATCAAATTTATTGATGAATAACGGTTACATATATTAATAGGTTCTTAATTGGTTTCTAAGTCGTCACTCTGTATAAAAAAAGCTTTTTAATTACAAGACTTTCAACTAAGTGCGAAATTAAGACTTATTGATCAAGAATAACATATGTATAATTAATTATAATTATATATAACTTATATATAATTTGTAATATACATATGTATGTACATATGTACATATGTACTTAATTAGTTAGTTATTATTAGAACCAAAGCTTGTATACTCTTTGCGGGTTGAGTTTAAAATCGATCGAAGAAGGCTTACTGAATGTGTATAAAACATTTATAAACAAGAAAAATCTAGGTTCGACAGTCCGAAGTTTGTATACTCTTGCAGTTTGTAATTGGATCATTGAGAATCTTTCCATTTCATTAGCCATATTTCAGCATACATAAATGAAAATATCTTGAAAAACAGCGACGTTTTAAATTTTATTTATATACTCGTAATTATAATAATTTTGATTTATATTATGATTTAGCCTGTTTAAACTTACATATTAATGAGAATAGAAAGAAGACTATCTGCAAAATTTAGAAACCTCAAAAACTGAAAAGCTAAAGAAACAGTCTAGAAACAACAGACATGTCTAGATCTACTCGTTTGATCATATGTTAAGCTTCCTTCACTACGTTTCAAACTTCACACTAAAATGCAGAATACCCTGCAAGTTTACTAAGATATAATATATAATAAAGAATTCAGACCTTCCTTTTTCAAAGGTTTATAAAGCGAACCTAAAACCGACTATAGAAAAGCTCTATCACCAAAAAAAATTTAATATATCGTTATCTTAAAGTGATACTGATATTACGTCACGAATTTGTATTTTTTCGGAAATTTCACTGCAGCATTGTAGCCATAATATGGCACCAAATGTAAACATAAATACATTTTAAAGTCCTGCTACGTTATCCCTTCCGATTTGTTGCCTTTAAGCAACAATAGAGCCGGTAGAATGGTATTCATTATTTTATAAGAGATAAGTATGCAATGCTGATCTAAACTTAATATAGTTCAAATATTCTTCATTAATTAATTTCACTTGCAAACATATAAATTCCATATATTTTGGATCAGCATCACTAGCCGAGTAGATCTAGCGATTTTTCGGTTTAGATTTTAAATCAGACAATAGCTATTTGTTGTGATTTTATTCAAACTTTGTCTTTCCCATATTAGGTTTCTTTCTTGTTAAAGATCTTGTAATTAAGTGGAGCTTGAAAGTCTTTAATATATATTATAAAGCAATGACATATAAATTTTCATATTATTGTACTTCGAAAGGCCGGTGAATTGGTAGAATGAGCACTTCTTCTTGTCATTAGTTTCTGGCTGATCTCAATTAGGTAGGGAGAAAAGGGTCGACAGGGGCGGTGCACAACGAGAGCCAGCGGAAAGTGAAGCATTTACAAATATATAGTACAATACTGTATGATGGGTATGCATTATTGTATAAATAAACAGCAGTTTTTTATTTCTCTGTAAACAAAAGAACCAAGTGGAACATATATTCTCGCACCCCCTTTACGCTTTATCCGGAGATATGACGACGACTGCAAGTGAACTATATTTATGTAGATATATACACTGCTGACATCGTGTCTTTTGTGCCGTTTTTGCTGGTTGTTTACTTTCGTGGGCCTCTTGCTGTACTCTGAGGTTTCTGCAACGCAGCGGAAGAGGCAAAACACGAAAATGTACAAGGTATGTTTTATGTTGCTCGAAATAAAAATAATCAAAATGTCGTGTTGGAGAGAGTGCAAGTACAAGTACAACTAATCGATTAAATGAACGTTTCTTAAGCTACCCAAGAATAACCGATACTATCCGCATATACTTAGTGTAGAATCTATAAAATAAACATCTAATATAATATAAAAAACCCATTTGAAAACTACAGTGGAAAGTACTGATCTATAATCTTTGACGGATAATTGCTGCAACTTAAGAAGAAAGGCGTTGATCGAAAGCGTATTTCCTAATATACAAATTAAATATTAGAAGCTACAAACTCATCTATTTAATTGAGTCTAATAAAAAAGAATTTAGCACCCGGAAGGAGGAACTTTCTACCATTGCAGTTTGCAACTTGAGCCAAACGTTTCCATGGCAGCTATAGGACATAGTCGATTGATTTCGACAACATGAATATAACCGTACATATCTGTTGGTGAATATATATATATTTATATATATATATATATAGATATAAAAACATGAAGAAAGATCAAGAAGAACAGATGGCATGGCTATATGTATGTTTATACGCATTAAACACCTACTTCTCTTAAAAGCAGAGGTAAATTAAATACTATTAAAAACTATTTTCCTTCGAAAAACTCGAAATTTACGGTTATGGGACGTATTTATATTGAAAAGGGAGAAAAGTTTTCTTTCGATTTAAAAATAGGTACTTCTCAAAAAACCAAATCGATAGTACTTTGGCACACAGTTAGTGGAAAGACTAGACTAATACTGGTCTTTCCAGAGTGTATTATATTTTTGGCATGATATTTGCAGCGCATTGACCCAATAAGGCATAACCAGTCGAGTCGATCTAGCGAGTTGATGTCTATCGGTTTCTAGGCAAAAGTAGGGAGACTACTTTTAAACCATCGAGCTCAACAGAGTATTATTTCTTTTGCAAGCTATATATACTACTACTATAAAATATAGGGTCTAAGTTTATGCATTTGAAAAATATGCTTCTTGTATATGAATATAACAGCAGATTTTAAATTTCATGCTATAGTTGCTAAAAGAAATATAAAACTATGGAATTCTCTGCAAGAGTATAAATACTTGGGACTCGCCAGAAGCTAGTATTCCTTACTTGTTTTTAATCTTAATTTTTTTGGGTGTTTGCTGTAATAGTTACAGTAAACAAACTGTATAAAGAAAATCCCATAGTTATTATCGGGTCGCTTTATCGAACATTCACTGTGATTCGCTGGCAGGCCACCTCTTGCAGATTGCACACCCTTTATGTGTTTGTGCATCTGTTGTGTATTTTGCAGTTTAAATTTAGCATTTCATCGCATAGTTGCCAAGATTCCTGCTCAGTTTCGTCTTCTCGTGGTTCCTGTGTGTTGTTTACCAATGCATACAGCTGTTTCGCTGTGTAGATACCATGTGTTTGTATCTCACTGTGCGTAGGTGTGTCGGCGCTTGCCTTTTGGTTCAGTCACCTATCGATTTGATTTCGTTTTCCCATCTCCAAATAAAAATAAAACAAGTAAGAAAGCTACAGTCGAGTGTGATCGACGGTGAGATACCCGGTACCTATATCATTCTGAGAGAATTTAAAGGAACATATACTAAAGCTAAAGTTTAAGTATTTTAATATTTTACCCATATTTTGAGAAAACGTCAAATTATTCATTATTTATCTAATTATTATTTATTATATTTTATATATTATATTATATTACTAACAAACTTGATCTCCGTGCAACAGAAATGAATGGTTTTACCAAATGTAAAGTCTTAAATTCTTTGAGATCTGTTGTTTCACACGGACAGACGGACAGACGGATTGCTAAATGGACTCGCCTGGTGCCTGGTTACATACATTTTCGGTTAGCACAAGCCTATAGTACCCTTTGGGGTATACCTGGTATAAACAGAGGACGAAAGAACATAATATCGAATGTGCAAATGGAGAACTAATAGGGAATCGCCTCAGAGATGCACGCGTTCTTCCGATTTATTCATAGTAATCCAGCACTGACGTTTTTTTTTTTTTTTGTTTTCGTTGCTTTCGTTTCAAAACAAACCTATTTATATGCCGGCTTGCCTGATAAGGGAAGTTACTGGCGATAAGAGCAGAACTTTCGATGATTTGCTATATGTGTGTGGCGGTACATGGAAAGGCTTCTCTTTCCCGCCTGCGCCTCTGCGTCAGTCCGTCACCGGAAGGCTCTCCCTCTCCCTCCGAACTAATGCAGCATGTCAAACGAGTCTAATGCAATTACCTTAAATGGCTGCAAAAATGCAATTTAGAGAAATATGCTGGGATCCAGCGGGAAAGCGAATGGCCAACAGCTTAAGTGTCGCATGAATTATACCACGGTCGGTCGGTGAAAGAAGCAAACTTGTGCGTAATTCTAGCCCGCCCCCAGGCGTCTCCTGCTGATCCAACCATGCGTAAAGTGTGAAAATCCGCACGCACCCTGCGAAAGCCGCTCAACGCACAAACTGTTGGCCAACCTCGGCCGCTCTGCAAAGCTGCTTCCGTCCACCCGCCCCCACTCTCGGGTCTCTTCGTTTAATGGAATTTATGTAAGTAATAGGATTAGTTGGGACCAAGGGTCGCACACCTTTTCACCGACCATAAGTAACTGACAGACATCGGCCATCACTCCGTTCCCTACCTTCGGCCATTCGCCGCCACCAGCCACTGCCGCTCCGCCACCGGAAACACTCTTAGATGTTGTGCCAAACATTTCCTCGGGAACTAAATGAGTTTTGACATAGTTTTCCAAGCTGAAGTGGCTGCAGGGGTGCACGGGTGCAGGGGAGTTCAGGCGGGCGCCTGTTACGTCTGGCAACTTTTTAGGAGCCCCTTGGGGAGTGTGTCAAATTCAGATTAAAGCTCGACTTGGACCTCCATTATTCGCACGGATTTCTATTTGCTATTTTATTTATTTCTCTCCTCCACCCACTTCCGTTTCCCGCCTCTTCAGACCAGCTTAAGAAACTTTATCCCATTTACCGCCTTGTTTGCCTGGCCTGAAAGTGAAAACTACATGGAAGGCGTCTCTTCGCTTAATTTTCCACAACTTGGTGGATGGCACGTCTTTATAGGCAGCAAAGTTTCGGCAGACAGCAGCCAGACAAATGGTACTTAAAATGGGAAATATCCGAGAAATGGAACGAACCACCAAATGCGGGGAAAGTCTCCCTTCTTTCCGTTCTGGCTGCGCCTTTCACAATTAGCGCTTCCGAATTGAATCCCCAAACTTGGGGCTTCATCAACAACTGTCCGTAAATCAACTCAGCCGAATTTCGTGGCAATAAAGAAGGAAATAAGTCAGGAGCATGGAATTGGCTGCTTACAAAGTTTCCATTGCAGTTAAATGCAGTTGCTGGTTCGAAATTGTATTGCTGCGTTGCTAACGCCCCCAAAACGCCCCGAGATACCCTGCCCCTCTTAGCAGTCAGCAGGCTGTGGGGCAGGTTAGTGGCCACCTCATTGTGTGTACATTGTTCCTCGGCAATGCCGATAAAAATGAGCACTTTGCAATGTTTCTATTTTGCTGCCGCTGGTCGGACAAAAAGCGTAGGTACTTGTGAGTCGGCATTCGCAGTCGCAGGATGCAGATTTCAGAATACATAGTCAAGTGTTAAATGCTCTATTTATAGAGTATTTCTGCATATTTGCAATGCAACGTTAAATCCTGCAATAGTTTCTTAGCATCTAAGAATGAAGTCTACTTCTTATGGCCTTGCTGTGTATACATAGCTCAGATTTGCCATCAGGGAACATCATTTCATTTTCAGTATTTGTATATGTAGTTAGCCTTTATAGCCACCGAATAAGCCAAATCTAGATTTTCGTTGTCTAGCACTCAGCCACATTCATCATTGACGACGAATGGGGATGCCAAGTGGTACCAAATCCTGGAACTACACCAAAGCAGTTGAAATATGCTTAGGCACCGTATTGATTTGTCTGTTCTTAACCTTAACCATTGCCTGTCGCCCGTTATCCTCTGGCCTGGAAAAATGCCTTTTGCATGGCAACTGGCGACAGCAACGTCATGTGAATAAATACCCACCCTTTTCTCCCATCTACCCTCGCCCCTGTTGTTCCACAGCCCCACTTGCCTTTTTCCCTAACCAAAGCAATTCCAAACTCATCCCTTCTGAGGTGGACAAGTGACCGCTTTTACCACAGGGCGTATGAAAATATAACGCATACGCACCGTTTGCGCAGCAATAGAATGTTGTTATGTATTAGCCGAACCTCTGCGACATTATATTGTGTATCGTTTGTTTTAGACAAAATAAGACAGAAGACGGTTAGTATATCTGTTTGAATGGAATCTTTGTAAATAATAAATTTGATCCCTGCTCTGTACGAGTCCTGCTCCTCAAGGACTATTTCCCCGACTACTAGCGCAGAAAAAAACCTTTTCAATTGGGTTTCAGCGTGTTTGTAACGCATTTTATGGACATTCTGTTACGTATATGAACGAATTCATATGTCCCTAAAATAACCTTTGCAAGGGCTTTCATATTGGGACTCCGAATTGGATGCGAAGCTAGGATCTCACCCGGCTTTCGGCCTAGTTCTCACGAATATACGTATTTAGGCGTTCTCATGGTTTCATCTATCCCTGGTACCGTTCGTACACCTTCCCAAGGCCGAAGGATGCCGCTCATACAGGGAGCTGGGTCTAACGAGTCTCCGCGCACTCCAACCTCTTGGATGCACCCCTATGATTGCCATTCACGACATTCACTCGTTTCAGCTGGTGAGTATTCATTCATGTTACGCAATGAATAGTCCTCTTAATAAGGCGAGGGATAATTAGAACTGGATGTGACGGAATGAAGCACTTTCATATGCGCATGAATATCTTTGAAGAACAACGAGTGCTGGATATGACATTAAGTCACCTTGTTTCAAGCGGCAGAAGAAACCTTCTACGGCACAAATACTTACAATGGATTATGATGTTATAAACGCAGACCATACCCGCCCCGTCAGCCCCCTCGCTGCCCTCGGTAATGATATGTCACGTTTGCTATGTACGTACTCCAGAAACTACATTCAATGACATGGCGAAAAAATTCGCAGAGACAGAAAAATTTGCGCAGCAACTGCAATAAAATGAAGCGAAACGACATGGAGAAGAATGCAACCGAAAAATGCAATTTCCCTGCGGTTCTGCGGGTTCGGTGGGTGGAGCTGGTGGCTTGGGGCTGGACTGCAACTTCCACTGTTGCCAAGTGCAGGCGCAGCAGTTCGCAAAAAAAAATGAAATAAAACAGCTCGACGAATGTCAATTAAACTTGTCATTAATGACATCGCCCCCACGTACGGGGTCCTGCCACTAATGCAGATCCAGATGCACTGGGACGGAGAGCGAACGTATGTATGTACATATAATGGCGCTCTTTGGCGACGCATTCCCAGCTTCAACGCATTAAAATTGCAGCTACTTGCCGGTCAGGGATGGGCGGAGTTCGGGATGGGGTTGGGGTTGGGGTTGGGGTTGGGATTGGCAGACGGGCTCTGTCCTTGTCGCACGCTTTCGTGTGGCACGGGCGCTCGGCAACTGACCATTCGGTCAGACAACCCCTTTCGCTGGCTCCCACACTCGCCTCCCCATCAACCATCCCCCATCCCCCAATCCCTTCGCTGCCTCTGCCGCGGTCGCCAGCCTGCCATTTGCCGTTAAAAAACGTGTGGAGTCAACTGTACTTCGATGTCCACACACACACACACACACGCGACACCGTTTTTATATACGAATTTCATTTCAATTCATTTAAAATATGTGTAATGGTTCGTTTTCCCTGCTTCGGCTGCTGCTGCTGCTGCTGCTGATGCTGCTGCTGATGCGGTCGCTCATCCTTTGGAAGCGCCCAACTCCCTCCATTCCTGCCCATCACCCACCAGTTCTTTAACGTCCAGCAAAGGACGAAGGTAGGGGAGTGTATGGAGCTGTTTCGCGGGGTCCTTTGGTGTTCGAGGCGCATTTTTTCAATAATTAATTTTTTGCGCGTAAATGAAATTTGCATGTATGTACATACATACATACATAGATGTGTATGTAGATGGGAGTACGAGTACATGGGCTTAACGTGTGTACATAGGGGACACCTACAGTTACGCACATAGTAAATGGATGCCGCATATTAACATTTAACGAAGTTTTATTGCATATTTTTTGGCGCGTGCGCCTACCTTCCTTGTCTGATCTGCTACTACTTATCCCCTGCTCTCGCTACTGAAAGATACTCTACAGTATAGAGTATCACTGGGTGAAATATAGTTGAATTGTGCGTGAGATACATAGGTACATAGGTACATAGGTAGGGTGTATCTGTACTCACCGAATTTACTCGCTGGGATTCCTCAGTCAGAGGATTTTTCTCGTTCTCCACGATGCTAATGGGTGTGGGGGGAATGTTGCCATATGCCAGATAAACGCCTTCTTCCGGTGTCTGAGACCCCTCTATACTTTTAAGATCCTCGAATACTTGAGTTACGTGTTAATGGTAATATAATTTAGTTTTTAGCTTAGAACGTGTTTCTTATCCGAATGGAATTTTTCACTACTAATGTTAGTTTAGTTTTTGTTTTTCTTTTTCTTTTTCTTTTTGTTTTGGTTTTGTTTTTTTTTTGTTAAGTACGAAATGCGTTTGATAACGGTTTTAACATGCGTTTTAGATCATTTTTGCTTTTCCACGATATGATTAATTGAAGATAATTTTAATATGGATATATATTGATATAGTGATTTTCTTGAATCCGATCTGTCCGCACCACGGCAAAAGTTGGGCTGCACGCACACGCAGACGTGGCACGTGCCACACACAAAGTACACCTGTAGTCGCACAACTTTGGCACAGTTTGCTTCCCTTCACTCGCGAAATGTTTATTTGCCGCCTCCTCGTTTTTTTCTATATATTTCGATTTCTTCACCTCTGAAAGTTTATAAACTGTAAACTGTTTCTCAGCTCGCTTCACTCAAGACTCTTTTAGAACATTTTCTCGACCGCTTTTTTACGAACGCAAAATTTAAAGACTAAGACGAAAATGTAAACCTCAACCGAAGAGTTCAATTTTTGTAACGACAAAACTTTTCTGTTGCTCGTTATTTATTTCCATTGGACTTTGTAGTTTTTGTTTGTTTTGTTGATTTTTCTCCGTTTAAAAACACACTAAAGAAATTTAACAAATGTTGGCTATTTCCGTTTTTGTATTTCTTCTTTTTTGTTACTTGGAATTTGCTGTTGAATTTCAGTTTTCACTTCTGCTGTTGTATTTTCTATAGCTGTTTCTGTTTCTGTTTCTGTTTCTCTATTTTCTATTTGTTATCCTGTTATCCTGCTATCCTGTTATTTCTTCTGATACCAGTTATATCTTTTGTTTTCTGCTATTGGCTTGGACCGGGGGGGTCTGGTGTAAGGCTATTTTCGATTCTGGGTTGGATGCTGGATCGATTCGGCTTGTGGTTTCTGGTTTCTGGCTTCTGTTGCTATTTTATCCTGTTGCTTTTATCCTGTTTCTATTTCGTGTTGCTTTGATTTGTGTTGCTGGCCTGTTTTCCGTTGGGTTTTATTATTATTATTACCTTTGTTGCGCTTTGATTTGTTATTGATTTACTTTGTTAATTAGGCTCTCTATTATGGTTACGATTTGTGTTCCTATTATTTGTTCTTAGATTATTTATTTGTTTCTTTTATCGGTTGCTTTTCTGGTTTTGTTGTTATCGGTTGTTTGTTGCAGTGGTTGTAATTGTTGCTGTTATTTATGTATTTGCTGTTGCTGTTGTTGTTGTTGTTGCGGTTTTTGTAGTTATTGTATTCCAAATTTTGTTGTGAATTTTGTTTGTTAAATTTTGAGAAACTAACTAAAAATCACTTTTTTGTTTTTTCCATACAACTGAAAGTTAATTTTAATTTGTTGTACTATTTCCTGTTGTTGTTGTTGTTGTTGTAATTTGTTTGTCGTTGAATTGTTTTTTTTTACGAAATTATATGGAAATCATTGAATTATTTATTTATTAGATAAGAAGATTTAAATCAAAATTGAAATGATTGCACTTAAGTTTTTATCGTTGTCGCTTTTTATTATTATTACATTTGTATTATATAGGGGGCTGCTGGTTCCCCGTTCGTTGGTATTATGCTCGTATTATTATTATTTGATTTAACAAAACAATATTTCAGTAAGTATCAACAACGTTTTAACGTAATGTTTAAAAATGTTCCAAACAGTCAAAAAGCACCTGTGAAAGAGATAAATTCGAATTAGAATTCCACATACAATATGTAAGTCGTAGGTCTACATGTATGTTGCCAGCAGATTTCATGAGTATGTATCCCCAAGCTTAAACTGTACATACAGATGTGTATGTTTAGATCCTGAATCCAACATTATTTCGATTAATTCAATTGGGGGATACATACACACACACATGCATGTATAAACACATGTTTGTGGCTGAGAACTGCCGGCGACATATATATGTATGTATGTATGTATTAGAAAATAAAACACAAGCAAATGCAGTTCGTCGTGCTCCTGGCCTGGGCTCCCGTCCTCGTGCTCGCCTTTCGCCGCAGCCTTGTCGCGATTCCTGTTGCCAAAATAAACTCTACACGCCCGCTCCCCTTCCCCTATTACTAAACGCAGACACGCGTGTTTTGTGTAGAGGCACGCATTGTCTAAGCGGCGAAGAGAGCGCGGAGAGAGCAAGAGTCGCCGCGGAAGAGAGTGGGAGGATGGCAGATGGCAGATGGGAAGTGGGAAGTGGCGGAGAACTAGGCGAACAACAACATTTCAAGTTCAAAGCGCCGCCATTTGATGAAATCAGGGGGGTGGGTGGCGTGGCGCGCAACAAACAAAGCGAAAGCAGAAACACAACAACTAAGCAAAACAGACAATCAAACTGCGATGTGATCTAATGCAGAGAACAACGAAAAAGCTGCACAAAATAAAAGCTAGCCGACGGTGACTGCACTTTCCGGCCGGGCAGACTATCCCTCCGTGTTTATGCGTCGTCCAAATTCGTGAAATCAGTTCATGTGTTCATGAACTCGAAACAACACTCGATTCCAGCGGCATTCCATGAACAGACGAGACACAACCGACCTTACTTTCAGTACTTTCTGTACCGCCTTGTCGTGCATATTGTACTCACAGCTCACTTCGATTTCAGGGATATACATATGTATGAGTTCTAATACAAAATCCATTGTTCTTAGCCTTATTTCATGGACTCTTTTTTCACATTTTTACATTGCAGGACGACCTGTGGATGGAGCATTGAGCTTACCGGGGTTTCATAACTTTTAAATCTAAAATAAATAACTTCAGGATGTTGCATCTTTCGAGTTCGTTTCCACTCAACGGTTGAATAGTTTTAAGTTTAAATAAAGGGAAATATCGAAAGCAATATCGATATTTGTGTCTTTTTTTGTTACTTTTTTACTGTGCATTTTAGTCACATGGGAATGTACATTCCCCAGATGTCCCAGTGGAAATGGGCTATAAAACATTGTATGCTTTTCAGAACAAAAAAGCTAGTTTTGATATCATGAATCCACAAATTGACCATGTTAATGGCATAAACCAAGTAACAGATCACACACACACATACACACACTGCATTTTTGCATTTTTAGATTGGGGCACTACGGGAACTATGGGTATTAACCGCCGGCATCGCCAACTTCCGCCCGCCGAACCGCTGAACCGCGTCGGGGAGAGTCGATATCCGTATATGTGGCATATACAATGTGCCTAGCTCTGCTTTCGGGATGGGCCCATTGAGGAGCTTGGCTATCTATGTATCTATCTAATGGCCACCGGAGTCCACCTGGCGTCATGGGGCTGCCTATGTCACTCCCGAGTCATATTCCGCAACAGGGGACCAAGTCCCCGCGAGGCACACGGATGTCCAGCACAACACATCCAGACACATCCTCTAGATCGAGGAGCAGGCGAAGAACCGGCGGTTGGGCGATAGAGCGGTAGAGCTGGCCAGGCACAAAGGCGAGACGCTGGACGGAACCGCAGCTGGGATTCTTTTCTTTGGGCGCGGAAAATAATGGAAATTCACGCGGGCACGCTAAGAGCCGTCGAGCTCCGCGAAACGCACCGAAAACGGCCAAAAAGATGAATATGTGCAAAAATCTTTTGCATACGCTCAAGAACCCCATGGAAGCGCGACGACCAAGCCGCAGTCGCGGCCGGCGTCGACGCTGACAGCGCAGAGCACCAGCAGCAGCAGTAGCCGCGAGAGTTTGGAGCTGAGAGAGTCGAAAAGAAATCGAAAAAGCCTTCGGTGAAGGAGGGATGGGTGGAGCAGGGGAGATGGCGGGCGGTAGGGGGCGGGCAGGACGGTTGGCGCACAAAGCTTTTTACGGACACTCGCGCTCAGACAACAAAAACGAAGCGAAAATGAAACGAAGCGAGCACAAAAGACGACGCGAACGTCGCCCCCTCCGCCCAACCCAAGCCCCAGACCCAGCACCAGCACAGTCTCCGAATGAGAGAGACAAGTGCTGCGAGAGCGCTGCTTAAGACTGCATGTGTGCGTATGCGTGTCCGTGTGGGGCGGACAGAGAGGAACGGCGCGAGAGAAGGAAAGAGCGAGAGCGAGGGACCAGCAAAGCAAAGCAAACAAAAGTGTCGGCAAAAAGTTCGCAAAAAGTCATTTGGCGGTGGAGGCTCGTGTGCATGTCGGTGTGAATACTGCTGTATCTACATCTGTGCACCAACGAGTAATATCTGTGTGCGCTGCGTACCCGTGCTGTGTGTGTGTGCATGTCGCGCGGCGCTGCTCACATGAGTTCCGCTGCCGTCGCACACGTCTCTGCCGACTGCGGCCTCGGCGTCGCGTGCCTTTGCAGCTAAAGTTTTGTTTCGTTTGCAGGGGGTGAGAGGAGAGCAGGAGAGCACGGCATGCTCCGCTCTTTTGGGAGACGGCGAACTGTGGGATGGGCGGGAGGAGCAGCTGCGTCTGGCTCACAGGCTCAGGGGGTGGTCAGTCCACCTCCCCAAAGTCTGATGCGGACTGTCTGGCTTTGTGGTTCCTTTTGGCGGCAGGGCGTGAAAGTGTTACGATTGCAAATCCGACCGACCGAGCTTAGAAGTGGGTAAATCAGTCGCAGTCCTAGTCCCAGTACCAGTCCCAGTCGGCAGGGGCACAGGAGCAAGGAGCCACCACGCGTCTTCCCGCCTGCCAAGTTACTCAGCAGTTTCCCCGGCCGGCATTCACACTACTCAATGCGAACGCGTGCCCCACGTCACGTACACTTAGATAAAAAAAAGTCGCCAAGACTTAGAAAGCTCTTTAAATCAGAAAAGTATAATACTATAATAGTCAAATTTAGAAATCCCTGAACCCGAATTAATATTACATACATACAACATACATGGATGAGAAGGAACAAGTAAGAAAGCTTTAATTAAGTGTGTTCGACTGTGGGATACCTGGTACCCATATCGTTGTGGCACACTTACATAGGTTTCCATGGCTTTGGCAAAAGGCAAAGAAAATGGAACAACCTTTCACTATAATAGAATGGGGTCACTAAATCTTGTGGCTCTACTTATAGTCTTTGAGATCTGTTGTTTCACACGGAATGACAAACGGACATGGCTAAATCGACTCGCCTGCTGATGCTGATGTAAGCTATAATACCCTTGTACGCTATTTGTACCGGGTATAAAAATAACTGAATTATTATATATGATATAGTAAAAAAAAATATAAAAATATAATAAAATGCGCAAATATTAAGTTTTATTTGAATATCTAAAAAATACTTAAATATGCCATTTTGACCCGATCGTTTCAATGTGAGCTACATATATGTACATATGCTTTAATGGTCCGAATTACGATCCGAAAGATATGTATAATGCTTGCAAGAAAAATAAGACTATGCTGAGAATTCCATATAAATAGCATAAAAGTGACTGACTAGTTTGATTAGAATCAGCCGGATTTAGCTATATCGACACGGCTAGTGATGTTGATCAGGAATATATAATATAAAATATAGAAGAATATAAATATTATATAAAATGCATCTATTACTGCGTAGCAAATATCATGACAAAATTAAAATACACTCATGCAATACACTCAATCATTTTTTACTCAAAGTTAGTATAAAATACTGGAGTATAAAAGTTCTTAAAAATGGTAAAAAACAAAAACTTTAAATTGCGAATTTCAATCTTCTCGCTCAATTTAGATTATCTGTATATGTATGTATATTTGAATGTTCGTATTTAATAAGAATAATTAATTAATTAATTAATAAGAAATTAAATTAAAATAAAATATAAAATAAAAATATAAGAATCATCATAGTTTCTTATATTTTTTTTTAATTTTGAGTTTCAGAGGAATGAAACTATTGGTTCTAATATGTCAGAATATATCTTAATGCTTAGAAATATGTTTTTTCTTTAATCCAGTCGAAAAGAAAATATAATTTGCTTGTTTTTTTTTTCTGAGTGCATACAGCACTTAAGTTATACACTTTTCTTTATCGGCTTCGCCAGTTTAATCAGTTCCTCTTGTTGTTGCTGCTGGGCGGTAGTATCAGTAGGAAAACAAAAGTGATCACTTATAAAATTACAAACATATATTTCAAAAACAAAGTGATAATACCAAACGGAACAACAAAGAAGAGCGGCAAGTAACGTACGTTGCATCAATGGTGAAGGATGAGACTATGCAGGACTTGTTTATTTTTGGGGCTCCTTCTTAGTCGCTTTGAAGTTCTGCTGAGCTACAAGTCCTCCTTGGCTGCTCGACTTATTTCTAGGATGTTCTGTTGGTACTCCATAATGGTCTGAAGCTACCGAGTGTCAAAGTCAGGGAGGGAGACTTCACGTCCTTGCAGTCGAAACCGTCCGGTTCGTCCTTGGAGAGACTATCTCTAGTCCTGCCTGCTGAATTCACCTTGAACCTTAGTTAAATGAGACCGCTATTGAAAGCCGCAGGCTGCCGTGGTGAATCAGAGACTCCTTATGACGTGTAGCCATCCGCTCACTTGTCCGGTAATCCACCAATCCTATTACTTAACTCAGAAATCGGTGACCGCCAAGATTTCTATATAGAATGACTAGGATTGAGTTGGAGGGAATTAAAGATCATCATGGATCTGGAGAGACTAGCTTACGTAGAAACTGAAAAAATGGCGGACAGACAGGCAGACAGACGATCTTGGCTATATCGACTCGGCTGGTGATGCTAATCAAGAATATATAACCTCTATGGGGCCGGAGATGCCTCCTTCACTGCGTTGCAAATACCAAGGCTGTCAGGTGGCACTTGATTTTGAGAAGAACTGAATGTGGAGTACGAGCAGTGTGGGAGGATCGCTGACAGAAATAAGACAAGATAAAGATTCTGATTCCCAATACCAGGTAAATGGGCCAGTAGAATGAGTTACGAGCACCGAAATCCGCTAAACGGGCAGCATCGGAATCTAAGCGGTGAAGCACGGCAACGGCGCACAGGCAACAATAGATTCTCCCATTTGGCGCCAATACGAAAAGACAACAAAGCAAAAAATACTACAGCGTAGAGAGGAGAGCATTCGGTTCGGGGCCGGAGCGGGACTGGGATGAGCACGATGAGCGGACACGGTGGCAACCAGAAGCATTCGCCGGCTGCTTAGAATTTGCCGGTGCAAAAAGTTTACGACGAGCGAATGCGAAAAGCTTCGAATCTCCCCCGAACTCTGCTCAGCGTCGCCCGATTCGATTCCGATGTTGTTTTATATTAAGATTCAGATGCAGAGACTCCCATCCAGATTTCGACCTGCCCCTCCATCTGGAACTCCGCTATCCCATCGACGTCATCGTCATGCCCACGCAGCCACAGACACAGGCACGGACACAATGGAAGTAAAAAGTCAGCTCAAAATAGTTTCTGCTGGTGCTTGTTGACTGTAGCAATGGTTCGGCATCCCGCCCAAGAGGCGAACCTAACAGATTGTTGTGTTTCTGTTGTATAGGTTAGGAGGCAGCCACAAGCGCGCTGCCGATAGCTGCTGTTGCATCTGTTCCTGCGCCCGATAAGGCGCCCTTTAGCTTTTTAGCTTTACCTTTACCATCCCGCCCCACCCGATTCGGCTTCAATCTTATCGCGAGCGAGAGGCGCACCTCATGGATCACACATTCCCCTCCGAGTTCGGTTCGCCTCTTTGGAAAAGTAGTTAGCCCAAGCCAAATATTAGGTCACACAAAAAGCCGGTTCTGTTTTGTTCGCTCGCCCGTACTGGCTGTTATCTTGACTGGAGCTTGCATATGTGGGTGAGCTTTGGCCGCGGGCCTGTGCATGTGTGTGAGGGAGCTGGCAAGCCGGTTTGTGCCCTCTGCTGCTTTTCGCAACTCGGTCGCCTGACTGCGGCTATGTAAATTCCAGCCGGTCTCTCCCAGCGAGCGTATGCTCCAAGTGCCGGCCGAAAGAGCGGGCCGAGAAATAGAACGCAATAAATGTGAATTAGGCGGGAGTGATGCCAATCCGCCCCTCTGCCCCTCCAGCAGACTCTGGGGTTTCCCTAATGGCCTTTCGTGTTAATTCGCAGTGATGTATAGATTGGAGGAGGAATCATGAAATCGCACCAGGAATCGGGCAGGACGGGATATATCGGAATAGATCAGCTAAGTCCTTTGCTTCAGGCTCCTCGTGAAGCCACCGATTCGCCTGCAAGGCATTTAAAATTTGAATACAAATATCGAATCTACACACAATGTTTCTGTTTTCAAGACATCTTACTTGCATTACTTTTTGTTTTGTTGTGGAAGTACATACGAGTAAGTTAACATGTATTTTTGCTCACTGCGGACAATAAAACCAGTTTGACTCAAGGAAACTATGTATGAGTTTAAGACATTGTGTTGAGAGCTTTCAAATTGGGCTTACATTAAAAAGTGCTTAACTTAAATTGTCTAGGCAAATGCCTGAGCAACTGAAGATGACTTAAATATTCTAAATTGAGAGATAATATTTGGATTTTGGCATGTGCTTTATGTGTTACTTATTTAAAGCAGGGGTGCCCAGACAATACATTGACGTGCTGTTATTGCCGAAGGCATACGAATGCTGACACTATCGGTTTGGGCAAAGTTTGAGCAGAGAAACTTGCAGACTAGCGAGTCTATCGATATGAGCAAAAGTCGGCAAAAACGCACAATTAGCAATCGAAACATTCAAATTAAAGACACACCTTCAGGAAAGAAATTCGCAAAATGAAAAAAATAACTTTTAACTTAACAAAATTAAAACATTTAAAAACTTAACTAAAAGTAAATTAAAAGAAATTTAAATGTTAGATTTATAAAATTAGAACTTTA
>JAEIIG010024434.1:0-11050 GCA_018904695.1 Drosophila parvula
TTCATTGAAATAAAGAGGGCATTTTTAAGGAAAATAATGGAAATTGTCAGTAAACAAGAAAGTTTGCTGTATTCCCATTCGCCTACCATAAAATACCGGGCTTCGATGTATTGCCTAATATCCGACAAATAATATTTTGTATAAATATTTAAGGGATAAAAATAACAATACTCTGGCGACAAACAATTATCTTTCAAGGGTGAAATCTCCAATTACAAAATCGCGTGGCTTATCAAAAGAATGTTTTAGTAAACAGAACTGGAGTTATATCTTTTATTATATATCAGGCATTATATTATGGGTTCCGAGCTGCTCCCTTATCCTTTACATATAAAAATCCCTTACACGTCACTGGGCACAAAATCGGTAGGCTCGAATGTATATTCTGTATATTGTTCCGCGAATTCTACGCTCGGTAAACTCGACTATTGCTAACGTACTTGTTTTATTTACTCTTCTCTTGTATTATGGGGTTCGTTCTGTATTTGATACAAGCGAAAAAAGCAACAAAATAAAAGAACGAACCGACTAAAAATGATGTATGCTGGAGAGATTGTTGCGCGGTTTTTAGTGCACAGCCATTTGCAGCTGGATGGCTTTTGTGATGTATTGTTTGTTTTTTTTTTTTTTTTGTATTTTGTTTTTTTTGTTGGGGCTAAGGGCGACGTGAGCTTATTTTTTTTACGGTTACCGCCGCTCACCTACAACATGCATCAAAGTTGATTGTTGTGAAATTTATTGCATACTATTTAGCCCGTATAGCTGAATATTTATTACGCTTGTTGCACTTCCTGCGCAGCCTCCAGTCTGGGCCATTGTTTACAAATCGCTGGAACCATTTAAACAACAACTATTAAAAGTTGAAACATTTTTGTAAATAATCGACGACTTTAAACTTTAAATATAAATGCTTACATCATTTTCACAAAATAATATGGCGCAGATCTGAGTTTTAGATGCAGAAACGCAAAATTAAATAGATTTCTATAAGGAATCGGATTCATTTGAGAGAGCGAGATCTCTTATTTTGCTCTCGTAGCGTGACGGTGACGATACTAGCTCTCTTAAAGAGCGGCGTATCCTTCGGCTGAGGTCTGTTGGGCAAGAGAGGGAGAAAAGGCAGGAAGGAAAGAACGAGTGCATCTATAGCTCTCATTTTTGGCGTAAAATCCGAAAAATATAAATTCCTAAAAGATAGCAATGGTAAATCTGCCCCGAAACTACTCATTTTCAACTATATACTTTTAGTTATTTATTTCAAAGTATTGGTTTTAAAATAAGACCTGTATTTAGTGAAAAGAGTTTGAAATTTTCTTTAAACTAAGATTCGAGCGTACGGAGCTCAGAGCAATTCAATCGGAAAAATTGACGGAATTGTTGCACAAAGTCCAAGTGGCCTCCCAGCTCTGGCCCCAAATCCACCAAAACTTTCTGGCCAAGCGCTAACTGAGGCAAGACAATGCCTGCGGGCTGTGCGGCGGTTAGTTTGAACGTTGCACACATGTGGCACGCCACACAGCTGCACTTCCGCTAGCGCAGTCATTTTCATATTCTGCAACTTCCGCACAACGGGCACGGACGAGGCACAAGGCTCTCCTCACACCCGAACCTGCGAATACTGCGACTTTCGTTACCAAGGCGGCTGGCTGGCTGGCTGGCTCGGCTTTGACTTCGGCTTCGGCTTGAGCGCCGACTTCAACTGCTTGGCTGCACGCCCAAATGGGATTATTAATTTAATTATGCCTTAATTTAAGTAGTCGTCGTTGTCGTCGTTACAAAGTGACATTTATGGGGCGACGTGCCCCCACCGCTTTCGCCCAAGTTCATCCACATAAAAGTGTGCAAAGTTTCAATTTTGGTAATGCAAGTGACGACGACTTATCGTCAACCGAAAAGAAACCCAACTGACCCCACTGAAAGGGAGGGGCCCATTGCCTCCATTACCCTTGAGCCGCCCGTTGGGAAAAGCCGTTCTAGTCATGCACATTTTGGCAATTACTGTCTCATTTTCAACAAAAGTGACTGTCAACTCTTTCGTTGAGTCAGGAGGCGGGGGGCAGACGGCAGGAGCGAGTGACAAGGAGAAGCTCATAATTTAAGCATTAAACTTTTCCCAAAATGCTTTCAAGTTGACTTGCCTTAACTACAGTTTTACGGCTCAAGTAAATAATTGCGTGCAGACCCGCGTTTCCCTCTAGCCCCTGTCCCCTTCGCTTCTCTTCGCCCTGCCCCACAGGTTGGTCACGTCAAGTGGCAAGGCGATTGTAATGATGGAGCCCAGCAATTAAAGAGTTGGAGCGTAGAGAGCGCGCAGGTCGTCGCCGTCACAGCTGCTGCCCCTTTTCGGTGGCAGGGGCGAAGTGTTGCCACGTGTAAGTTTTGAACAAAAGAAGGCATAAAAACGGCATATAAAAAAGCAAACGATGTTGCAAGCTAAGCTTCGCCTAAGTACAACCTGGGCTCCTTTATATGCGACTCAAGGAGGGGTCTAAGTTGATTTTAAGTTTCCTACATAAAGGTTAACCTGCTGAGCAGCTATATGGCCGCATCGCCATTCGTTGTTTTACGCCCCTGCAATCCCGCGAGCGTTCAAACTCAATATTCAGCTAGTTTCAACTTTAGTATCCACTTAAGGAAACTTCTACTTAATTTTAACTCGGTTTTTATTGAAAAAATATCTAGCTTCACGCTGTTTCTCAGGTTGACCTACAAACATTGTTATTACAATATATTAGATTAATAAGTTGAAGCTAAATTTGGCTTCTTTTCAGGCGTCTTTGCGTCTTTGCCAGGATATAATGTGAAACTTAAAGGCCCTTAGATTGTCTCGTCCGGCTTTTCAATATCGGCAGTGAAGGACAATTGAAATCAAATATCTATACTCAAACGAGTCGTTAAGTTCTCTCAAGTCCCATGACCCTATTGCACCTGATCAAACAAAGGAAACCATTAACGTCCCTATTGCTTCCTGACACCCCTTCGCTGACACTTCAACTCAGTCGAGTTCATCTGCTCACACACAAAACCATTAAGACAATTGGCTCAGGCGAAACCAATTTCTGATAAGCCTCTTTTGCGTAAAAGCCAAATTATGATATTTGAAAAGACCCAACATTTTTTTACTACCCTATCCTATCCCCACCCTCAATAAGAATTTCAACCCCGAGAAAGTAATTTCCCCAGACGCTGCGGCAGAACCGTTCTAAAAAAATAAAGGAGACGGAGAATAAACCGTGGTCACTCACTACAGCAAAAGGTTTTTTTTACTCCTTCTTTTATGCTTTTTATTGAACAAAAGCCCTGAGGGACTACTTGGCGAAATAAAAATAAAGGTATAATACTCAATATTATTGTCGCTGGTCGCTCGCTGTCCGCACCGTTCTAGGGCCTAGCCTACCCTTTGACTCGACTCTGAGGACTAAATTAACTACCAGCGGGAAACGAGGTATTTTAAAATAAATTATTTATGAATGAATTTGTGCATCGATGTGCGAACGTTGTCATTTTGTCTTTGCCATATGCCAGACTGAAAATATTGAAGACTGGGGTAGATATATTTATACCCTTACACATGTACTAGGATAATGTATAAGTTGATACGTTCCTTTCCAAAGAAGATAATATATATATATATTTTTTTATATACTTTTTTGAACTGCATTAATTTAAATATTTTATATAAGAAAATTAGTTTTGAGTCCGCGAACAAAATGTTCATTTCCCCGTTATTTATAAAAAAATGAATGAAACATTACATTTACATTTTTTAGGTTTAGTTTTAGGGGAATATCCGAAGTCCTTGAGCTTTACAAAAATCACATGAAATTAGTCTAAAGCAGTGCTGCACACAGGGTGGACTCGCGAGTCGGTGAATTTCTCTGCCCAGCCTCTGCCGGAGTCTGTATACAGAAAGTGTTAAATTTTGGGGGTAAATGTAGCCTTTAATTAGAATTAAATAACTCATTTTCAGTCATGGCTATTTAGTTTGCAATATTAACGTAAGCAGTTATTAATTTCTAATACATAAGTAGCCACTTTGTTGTATTTCTTCATTCAAAACAATCAAAGTGACTTAATACCAATTGAAAAGATTTGTTGATTTTTTAATAACACTGCTGTTGAACTCATAATGCCACTTTAAGTTGAAATAATATTTTTATTTACATCTTTTTCTGGCCCTTGAATATGATTTGTTTATTTTTTTGTGCCTCAGTTTTACTAACTGGGGGTTACTTGTATATAGGAGTGTATAATAATCACATTAACGTATATATTCAGTGATGGCGATTTGCGTTGCCTCCCCAGAGGGATGGAAGTAAGCCTTTTGCAGTGGGACCTTCAGGCACCCGAAACGGCTTTATTAAAATAATAAAGTTATAATTTAATTATGGCGCGAATAAATGAAGTACGACTGCCAAGTTACTTTTCATTTGATAACTCACGTATCCCTGCTGGGCCCGTTCCACGCCCAAAGAGCACCACCCACCGCGTGTCCCTGCAGGCTCTAATTAGCAGGCGGCGGCCGTATAACCGAAAAATCAACGCGCAAAGGAAAAGGCCGCTGCGTTCGGGTGTGGGAGGAGCACAATAAGGGACCATAAAGTGCTAATTGAATAAAACGGCACATGACTTGAATAACTTATTACGAGAAGTATATATTCTCGCACTACGGCTGGGCGTCTGTGAGAAAGCGGACCCAGGACGAGGATGTCTACAATAGAGCGAACCCGCCCGAGTCCGAGCCTCACCTCGGGCGAGATATTTATTTTCATAAATTTAAGGCGCGTTTTAAGGCGAAGCGGGAGGGGCGCAAAGGGACTCTTAGGGCACCCAAAAGGATATTTAGCTGGCGGAAATACTTTTACGTTTCGTTTAACGCGCCAAAGATGGTGCCAGTCCGAGCAGTATGCTTCACCCCGAAACTCCACTCCTTCCCCGGTGCTCATTCTTTACCTTTTTGCACAAAAAAAAGTTACGTTGGCCCACGTAAAACTAATTTAACCCGCTACAGCCCCTCATCCCCACCATGCCCACAAGCGAACATGGCCACTTTGGTTCGTGTTGTCCTAAATTAGTCGACCCCCAATTCCGCCATGAAAAGCGAGCAAAAAACCAACCAAATCCAACAAAAATGCATCGACTATGTTTGTTTGTATGAAGTCCCAACGTAGAAACGGTGGAAATAATTTTACCTTGGGGAAATACATGAAACAGTTTTTAATTTGCATTGCTCTAGGCCAACAAAAGGCGATGGATAGTTTGGTTTGCTAACCATTTGAAGTGGTCTAGTAAAACAGAAGCCTAACTGCAGCAGTTGGCAAGTTTTTGGTTAATTGCTTTCTAGAAAATCTACTACGCTAAGTGATCATTATTAAAAAAAGAGATTTTTAATAAGCTGTATTTTGAATTCTTATTTCTAGCTTGGTTTTGATGTATTTTGTATGAGAGCAGGAACTTCTTCTCAACACTTTAAGTGTCTGCGGGTCACGTTTTTCAAGTTCTTAATAATAAAACATAATTTTAGATAACCTAGCATAGCTAGAGGCGTATGTAAAGACCCCTCTTCGTCCACGGTGATGTCTTGGTGAATCAAACACTCCACTGGTCTAATCTTAGAGTATTTGAAGGCCAGTCTCTTTGAAGAAAAAATGCTTTAATGGAGTTTCCCCCCAATCGTTCGGCGTGCTGTCATTACGCGTAAGCGACCATTTCATTAGCATCGCGCCTCCATAGCCAAAGTCTGGATTGGGACGTTGCACAATGTTTTTTGTCACCCCTGTTGTTTTCTTTTGCCAAGCTCAACACGTTTCAATTGTTAAGGCCTGGCTAGGTGGGTGGCCGCAGCCTCATGCTGGCCATGTCATTAAAAACATTTGTCCGATCAGCGCGTCCCAGCAATTGAAATAATGCCCGCCAGCTACGCTCAACTCCCAGCTCTCAACGCAGGCAACCTGCCTCTTGCCACGCCCGCCCGATTTGGTTGTCAACGTGACCGTTATTGATGTCGTTTTAAAAGGCACTCTTTAATGCATATTAATGTCAATATTAATGTCAATATTTGAGCCTCTAATGACCAGAGGCCCTTGTCGCTGCTACTGGCAGCTTTTGTGCTAGTTTGGCCTGCCATTTGATGTGACACAGCAGTCCGGAGATCGCCGCTAACGATGCGACCTGACATTGAACATCTAATTATTAAATGCTGTGAATGCCGGGACGCCTGATTAAAGGACCTGGCCTGGCGACATTATGTTGACATTTTGAAAGTTTCCGTAAGCAGAAAAAGGTCGCTCAGCCTACGCTTCAAAGGGCAAACTTTGCAAATTTGAGAGTGCCAGTTGGAGGAGCTCCTACCAGGTAGCTGACAAAAGTCAAACGTTAACTAAGCGTCCAAGAACTTGCAACACAAAATGCGTTGAAGCGTAAGTAAACTCCTAAGAAATTCAAATGAACGTAAGGACGAAAGCGCAAATAAAAATTAAGGAGATGAAACCTGCTCAAAAAGGTACTGGATACTGGAGAACAGAAAGGTAAAACTCCGTTGGACGGAGCACATGTTGAACAGATGAAAGATAATGAACCACTTCTTAAATTACACCGGAGGAAGCGGGGAAATATGTATGTACATCCTCGTATATTTTTAAGTACACTCACATTTTAAATGGTTAAGTATCTGCGAGTTGGGGGAGTTTCTTGTCTTAAATCGAATGCTCTGAGACGATTTCCTACTTCGTCTTAGCAAGGATTTTATACTAGTGCGTATATGACATGTTTTGGAAAAAAAAAACATAACCTGGAAGGGTGGTTTCAAATACGCAGACTAAAACAGGCTATTTTGAATAAAAAAAATGTACTTAAAGTACTGGATAAATTCAAATATCTACTAAATATTTACTAAATAGAATAAAAGTATAATTTTCTAAAGTTTGATTCGCTGAAAAACGTTATAAAACATTAATTCAATCTTTAAAAGGTTGAATATCTTAATTACTTTCCTCAATTATTAACTATATTAATATTGTGGGCAGGATGTTAAAAGATGTCGTGATAACTGAATGATTTGGTTTCATTTAAATCTAAAAATATCTATATTTCCGAAATGTTCCTGTTCTCTATCCTTAGTTGTGCCTATCCTGGACTTTCAATTAATTACGTATTTATCAATCTGTAATCCTATCACTTATGTTCTTATTTTTTATTCGTATACGTAAAACCCTTAAGCCATGTTTAACTTTTATTTGGGCTGTACTTACCATCTTTTAGCGAGTATCGCGGATTGCTCATATCAACCTTTGTCTGATTCTTAATCCAGTAAATGTTTGGTGCGGGATTGCCGATAGCTTTGCATGTCATGAGGACCGTGTGACCCACTTCAATGACGCGGGTGCCTGGACTTTGTGTTATAACCGGAAAGCCTGCGGGTGTTTTATCGCCTGCAACGGAGAGAAAGGGGCAAACAACAAAGGGTTAAAATTATTATGTTGCAAAAAATACAAGTAGCGAGCGAAAATTGTTCATATGTAGCTTAAGAAGGGGATCGCGAGGGCAGCTTGCCTAGGAGTTTTGGACAAACAATATGGCGTCGTAGTGCGCACATACACACACGCACACACGCCCGCGAAAAGTATTGTTTTACACGACTCTTTTATATACGGAAGTTGCCGTTTTCTGCTCTTTTTTTTGGTATGTGAAAGAGCTCGCCTGTGTCGTCAGTCGCTTTTGTTGGTATTTTTTTTGTGCCATTTTGTAAGTCAAACAATGGTGTCCCCACACACCCACAAGCACGCACAAGTACACTGAGAATAAATTTCGACATAAATAATATATATATTTATATTAAATTGCTAATTGTTTTTTATTTTAGAAATAATGATGCATTATAGTGTAAAGTTGCCAACAATTATAATATATAATGTAATATATTATATTATATATATTTTTTAAATACTATAGATATAAGCAGTTATATATAGTTTTCCTTCTTGTATACGGTTTTTAGGTTTTTGTATTTAAGTTTTCTGAAATAGTTTTGCATAAGAAACTAAAATAAAAACGTTTTCCTTCGCACATATGCATTTCAGTGAGGTCAGAATGTACCCCCTTCTCTTTGTGACATTTCTTTTGTTGAAACGCTGGTCGGTTTGGCTTTAAAGGAATTTCACTTCTGCTGTCGTCCTTCCTCCCCTCCACAATTTACTTCTTTCACTTTCTGCGACAAGCTTAAAGAAACCTCCCGTGGTGACTGTCAAGTGCTCCCGGCTGCGACTGTCATCCGCCCTCCAAACTGCATCTTTCAAATGAACAAAGCTCATTTACATTTTCCAATTAAATCCGTCGGTGGCCACGGCAATTGGCAAAAGCGAAGCGAGAAAAAGGGTGGCGGCAATGAGGATGCAGATGCGAGTGAGCATCCGGATGATTCTAGCTGCCACCGTCTCCGGCACCAGCTGCCAAGCCATTTAAAGAATACTGTTGGTTGTCTGTATGAAGGGGTATTTACGTCTTGACCCCTAGCTTTATATTTTGACTTCTTATTTAAAAGTAAAAAATATAAAATAAATAAAATATGACTTTATACTTCGATAAAATAGAACACATGGAACACCTTTGTTTTCTAAACATTATCCAACCAACATTAAATCGGAAAGTAATACAGTCTAATATCTTTCTTTTCGTATAATAAATTGTACAAACATAATTTCTAATATTAATTACAAAAGAAAAGCTGTGTCTGTTGCATAACCATTTTAAGAGCATATGTTACAGTATTTTGATATTTTTGCTCTTTTCTCTGCTACTGCTTACCCTGTTCACCACCTAAGATTGCCTTTAATTTGTTTTTTTTTTTTTTTGAGTTCCTGGACCAGATTCTGAGTACTGGGTCCTGGCGTGATTTCACCGTGAAATTAAAATTTTAACATACAGACAAAAAAGTGAGGTAGCTTGGTTTTATGCATGAACTTAAACTGTACGCTTGTACAAATGCATGAAATGCAAAACAACAACTGTAATGCTGTTGACATTTGGCGCTGCCATCATCGTCCTCATCATCCACACATCCTGCTCTCGTCCTACATTCATCCTTTTATCACACATATTGTCTCAGCCATTTTCAGTCATTTCCCCATCACCTCACTCCCCTCGCTTGTCTCATCGCTTTATTTATTGTTGCAGTGTCACTTCCTCACAAATGAATAACGAAAAAGAGATGCCTGTGCCCCTGCAAATCAGAGCGACAGTTGAAAAACAAACACATAAAACCACGGGAAACAATAAAAACCGTAACTGTGCCAAAGAATTACAAAATAAAACTGCAAAACATATTTTAAGCAATGTGGGAAAGTGCGTTCTATTTGCCTAACAAGTAGAAAAGAGAGCAGACAGTCAAAACACAAAAACTGCCTAGGCGTGAAGCTCTTGGAATATTGCTTGATTTTTGAAACATTAAAAATAAATTAAATATTTCCATGGGAAAAAGTTGTTTTAGAATACTGTATCTACACTTATAAGTTGATTTTTGTAACATATTTAAATCCATTTTTATAAGCTTCTATTATGATATCTTATCCGAGAAGTTGCCCATTGGGCAAAAAGGGTGTCCAATACTTGTACACTTGCATTATAGGAGATTGAGCAGAAACAAAAGTACGTCCAGGAAATAAGAAGGGCTATTCGTGCAATAAAAATAAAAAAGAAGTTGCCATCGTTGCCTAGCAATTGCAGGAGGGCAAAACCATCTGGAAGCAGGAGAGGTTCCTTCACTGGCATCCACACCATGGTCGCTACCATCAGACGACGCGCCGTGGCGTCTGCTGTATTCAGGCGACATTTTCATGCATTTCAATTAAGCTGACGCCCAAGTGCGAATTTGTTCAATGCTGAGAGGCTGGGACCAAAGAATAGTGACAGACCGGAGAAACCAACGCCTTGGTGTCCGGAATAGCTTTTAATGAATTAGCTAATAAAAGGTGCAAAAGACGAGGACATCACGCCCTCGAGTTCTTTTCATATGGGGTGCTTGTATATCGTGTATCTCGAAAGGATAAAGATCATTAGAGGGTACAAAGGCACGGCGGCACAAAGGACTTTATTTGCATCATGTCTGCCTTTCGGTGCCAGTGACCCCCACCCCCCATTCCACCAAGCTAAATGGAGTCCGGAATCTGACGTGTTTGCCTTATCGAGTCCATTTCAAAAGGCGCATTTTCGCGCCGTGTTTTTTTTTTTTTTCTTAAAAACTGTTTGTTTTTCGTCCCTTGCCTTTGGTCAAAGGAGATGCTGGCAAATGTGTTTTACACGGTGGGGTTGCGGGTGTGGAGGCTACGCAAGAATGTATATGACTGTCACTCAAAGAAGGTGTTGGCATGGCAAACATTTCCGAGCAAAATGCTTAAAGCAAACTCTCCTTTTTGGCTTTAAAGGTGCCGACCAACCGTCAGCGACAGCGACATCGACGAGTGCCCACAAAGCATAAATTTGCATATTTTAATTATTCATGCATTTTTAAGATTGATAAGAAATGTGGCGGCCGAGCGAAGGGTCGGCTGTCAAGGGACCGAGGTCTTTATGCTTAAGGCATAAAGTAAAATAAGGTTTTCCATTGGTCAGCGAGAGCAACAGATCCTGAAAATTTAGTCAGTTCCCTGAACAAGAAAAGTGTTAACTTTGCTAGAGTTGAAAATTTAAATGAGTTAAATGAAAAAAGGGTTTGTATTCACATAAATGTTAAGGTCTAAAACCTTTAGCCAGTATGCGATAACTAAACTTTCATCGAATAATGTTACAAAATAACGAAGATTAGCGAATTTGTAGCTATAAGATATGATACTTGGTAGAAATTAGAAGTAAGTTACAGAACATTTTCAGATATTATCAATAATTCAACATTAAAATCGATTTTTTAACTTATTTCAATTTTGCAGATTTCGATATATCAAATTTTACGATATTTTCGATGTGATATTGAACGGGATATTTTCGTCGATATATCGTATCGGACTTTTCCTCTCAATTTACATCCCAATTTCGAATTGCACTATATAAAACTAGGCAA
>JAEIIG010024579.1:0-24522 GCA_018904695.1 Drosophila parvula
TTGTATTATAGATATTTTTTGAGAAATATTTTGTTTTAATAAATATAATATATGATTTTATAAATATAATAAAAAACAATCTACAATTACATCTGGGTTTTTATTCAATAATTCCTAAGCTTTTTAGATCCTCAATTTGCAACTGCAATAATTCTTAGCCAAGTTAATAAATTCGGAAGCAAAATCGTTGCGATTTAGAGAAATTGATACGAACAGAAGGACGCCTTTTTTCATGTAGGTCGTTCTACTTTAAGAAAGATATAACTTTTGGTTAAATATAATATATATTTTAAAAAAGGATAAACCTTGTACTTGTGGGGAAAAATTTCACATCAATCGGATGCTAACGATGGAAGTTATTGAACAATAAAGTTGTAACCTTCTATCTGATATCTCGCTCGCACTCGCCACTGATGAGTAGTCGAGTTTTACACCGTGGTTTCGAGGTGGGGAGGTAAAATACATCAAATATTATAATTTTTGCTGTTAATGAAATATCTACAATACCTTGCTAGCAGTTATTGCTAAAGTGAGATCGAAGTAATCTTTTCGGAGATAGAGCCTTGGGAAAATGAGCTCTTATGACCAATTGGGTCTTAGTCTTATTTCTATGGCATAAAAAATATATAAGGAATTACCAAAATCGACCCCCACTATATCTTAAAGTTGCTACAGGAATGTTCAATATCAGATGGAATCAAGAATTGGAAGTCTAAAGTATACCAAGTATATGAACTTACCGTGCAATCGTACTTCTGGTAGGTGGCCTCCATGCACATGGAGTTGACGGTGGCGATGGACACATTCTCACAGGGCGCCATGTCGCCAATTTTAAGCTGGACGCGTTGCAGATGATCTCGCTGCCGGGACCAGCCCAGGGTATTGCAGTTTGTCCAGATTTGCTCGGGAGCAATGGGGATTGCGGATTGGGAAACCGGTGCTGGAGCTTTTGTGGCCGTGCGGGCAGCGGATGACGATGAAGTTGAGGTGTAACCCGTGGATCCTGCTGGGGAGCTGCCACCATAGTAGTTCACCTGAGGCGCATGATCAGGCAGGGGATAGGCATCCAGTTCCCGGTGCAGAGCCTCCGCTTTGGGCATATACGAGGCAGCTGCCTCGGCGACAAACTGATCCGCTTGCGGTTCATCATCTGAGAAGCTGCCATCCGTGGAGCTCTCTAGCTGTTCCTTGGATGGAATCAAGAAGAACTGCTGATTCTCCTGGGCCAGGGGACTCCGGGGAGCCACCAGTTGTCCCTCCAATCGCTCCGCCACGGGAGCGTGGGATCTCCTCTGGGCCGGCGGCTGTTGGAGTAAACGGCGCTGCAGGGAGTCCGGCAGGCAAATGGGACGTACATGATCCGAGTAGCTGACCGCCGTTTCCAGGCGCACCAAGGCAGCCGTACTGCCCTCCACCGGACTCTTGATCATGCCAATGATCCGGCGGCGTTGCGTCCACGGCGCCTTCGCGGAAAGCCGCACAGCGCCCACAATGGCCATCCAGGTGGCCCGTGGCTGGCCCTGGAAACAGCCCTCGGTTGTGAGGACCCAGTCCTGCGAGATCAGTGTCCCGTCGCACACGTGAATGTCCTCGCGGAACAGGGCCACCAGCCAGGGCCAATCCCCGGGAGCGGACATCTTCGGCAGGGACAAGTGCTGCTTGGCATTGAAGAGCGCCGACTGGACGCCACACCGCAGCTCGCCACAGCCGACGTAGAGGACCTGGCGTCGCGGACAATGTGTCCTTATGAAGCTAATCTCGGGAGCATGGGGATCCAGGACGCGGACGTAGTCGGACAGCTGCTCCGTGTCGTTCTGTACATCGAATATCTCCACGGATCTGCAGGAGAACAAGTATAGAATTTAGTGGAATTCCTTAAGGGTATGGAAGTGTTCTCCTTACTCATATCCCAGTGACTTGCACAGCGATTCGGACACGGTTTGACGCACCACGAGCTTGGCATCGCCCTCAAGTCCCTCGGCACACAACTTTCCCACAACTCCCTTCTCGGAGAAAACGGCATAGCCGGCGGAGTGGAACCTGGACAGATAGGGAACCAATGGCTCCGGCTGGAACAGATCAGCGGCCAGCGGAGCAATGGAAACTGCACGAAATTCGATTATTTAAAATGTATTTCTTTATTATAATTAGGTGGAACTCACGGCAATCCTTTTCATCGGCTCCATCGGGACAATCGGCCTTGCCATCGCATCTGGCCTTCCGCGGCACACACGCCCTTCCACGCCCACAATAGAGAGCGTTGGGGGAGCAGAAGGCGCAGCTTCGCTCGTCGGACAAGTCCGGACAGTCGGCATAGCCGTCGCAAAGACGAGGACTCTGGACATTGGACTGCATGTCGCTGACGCAGTGCGGTTTCTGGTGGCACGACTGGGTGCCCGTGGATTCCGGGAAGCGTTCACAGTCAAAGTAATGACGGAAGCGCTGCGGCAACCGACTGCCACAGCCGGCCATAAAGGACTCGCAGTACTCTCGGCATATCTGACCCGGAGTGGGCTGCAAATTGGTGCCGTGGGAATCGCAGGGCGGCTGGAGCAGACGGCACACAAAATCATAGGCCTCCCGATGGCATTCGCCGTCAACCAGCTCCCGAAAGACGATGACATCCTCCGCCAACTGCTCATAGCTGGCATGTCCCAACAGGTTCGGATAGGTGGTTATATTATAGCCCACTTGGTGGCAGTAGCTCAGCTCTAGCTGGGAGCAGCGTCGCGGCGGGGCCGGAGTAGTGGTTACCACCGGTTCGGTGGCCTCATCGTGCCCGCCCAGTGGCGAACTGGACATGACGGGCTCCTCAATCAGACCCGTTGTCTCCTTGATGGTCAAACTGGCCACATCCACCGTCATGTTGGCAAAGTGACGTCGCTGCTGGGCCGGCTGACTCATCTCCTCGTGAAACAGGGCCAGCAGATCACCGCTGCTCACCAGGCCCGCATACGGATCGAAGATCATGTTGAAGTGCACGATTATGTTGTTATTATCCTCGCTGCTAAAAGGAGAATTTTTTAAATTACATTTTATTACATTATTTAGGAGATATTTGTATTAGAAAAGTATATCGAGGGGAAAAAAGTATAATAGAATATATAAAGCAATATATTACGCTCTTTATCATATCGGAAATATCGTAATCTTTAATATATAGAACTTTTAAGTATTGAAAACTGATCCCTTTTAGTGTAAAATATAGATATGAACGAAAAATATTCATTACATTTATTGATCTCATTTTTCAATTATATTTTCGCGCGATAAATTCAACAGAAAGTCGATTTATTACAGGAAACTATCCCAATTCTGAACAGTATCGATAAATCGATGGTTGATCTATATATTCCTATTCGAAAACTCACCCATCGAGTGCCAATATCTCGCTACCCTCGTAGGCTTCCCTCAGATCTGAGCGCCTCAGTGTGAGATTGATACGCTCCCGGTAGTCCCTGGACTTTTGCTGGAATCTTTGCGAATTTTGGTTGGCCAGCTCCATGCTCCACTTGTCGTTCAGCACCATAAAGCGTCCGCGGAAAACGCGATCCGGCAACGGTTCCGGTCGGAAGTACGTATCTATAATGGCGCGGTGGCATGTCAACAATAGATTAATATTGATGGTATCGAAGGCACCAATCTGTGATCGTGACTTACATCCCACATAGACAAAGGCTCCGGCCACGAGCAGGGCGATCAGGAATCCAGCAATCACGGCGCATCCACACTTCTGGCCATCGCCCAACTTTCGGCGGGTGAAACGGATATCCGAATCGGTGGATAGAACGGATTCGGACTTTCTCCTCAGGCCGTGGTTGTGACTGTGTATGTGTAGGTGGTGTTCCCTTTCCCTTTCCCTATCCCTTTCCCGCTCCCGCTCCCTATCTCTCTCCCGCTCTCGATCCCGCTCCCTTTCCCGATCCCGATCCCTCAGCTGGGCGGTGTCCAGCGGTTCGGTTGCTCCATTGGAGGCGGAGGAAAGCGGCGTTCCGTTGCCGTGATTGTGATGCGGTTTGTGGTGACGTGTGCATCTGGTGTTATGGAACACCTTGGGCGGTTGGGATGTGGTGCCGACGCCCACAGCTCCACTGGGATTACTCTGGACAATGCCCTGCGAATGACAAGAAAGGTAAGTATCAAAAGCACACAACCAACACACATATATAACTATGGTATTTGTTATTTTTTGGGAGACTCAATATTTATAATTAAGGAAGGTCAGCGACCGGCAAAGCGCCTTAAATGCCTTTGATTTTGTTTTTAGCCAAATCATGCCGTTAAATCAAATCACGGAACGAAACAGCTTGAAAACTTGAATACCAAAAAAAAAAAAAAACGGAGGAAAAACCAAAAGAAAAAAACGCGCAGAGGCTGCACTTGAAAATGCCCATTTTCAGGCTTTAAATATTACAAGTTTGTTTAAATATTTCTCCAGGCCCCCGCCCTAATGAAAATGTAATCTCAAAATAGTATCTTATAGTCTCCGGGATCTTTTGTTATGAGTAATAATAATAATAAAGATATATATGTGCAAAATTAGAGTAAAATTGGATGAAAAACATGGGAGTTGTTAAACCTTTAAGTTATTCTACCTCCATCTCATTCGCACTTGCCTCAGATGGTTAGTCCGTTGTCAACCCTTAATTTTAAACTAAGGCAATTTAAAACTAAACATTTTTTATATTTTTCCTTGTACTTGAGCGTAATATTTAGCATTTCTTTATTTTTTTGGGTACAGTCAAGCACACTTGACGGCAGCTTTCTTACTTGATATGGTTATCGTTATCGTTTCCCCTCTCATATTTCTTAATTGATTTTATTCAAATTGCGCTTAACTGGCACGTAACATAGCGGGGGAAATTGGCTGCAACATTTCTGCTGTTGAAGTTGCAAAAGCGTGAAAAAAAACAACAGAAACAGAACGCAGAAAACCGATTAAAGCGCAAGTAAAGTAAATAAACTACTTGGCTGTATTTTTCTCTTTGCTGGCTTTCCTGAAACAAAATCAAAACGGGTCAGCACACGGCCCAGTTTTTGGTTTTCCTCATCGGCTGGCTGCGTGATTCCATGTGTTGTGATGTGAGGTAAACTGAGCTGAGAGTGCGGAGTGGACTGATGCTGCCGCAGAAGACATAACAATAATACAATGTAGTCCAGCAGAGACAGGTAATTAAACACAAATGGCTTTTTTTTTTTTTTGTTTCATAATCAAACATAGCATCGCCTTGCGTTGCTCGACGCAACACCATGTCCGCATTTCTTATAGCTTTAACTTGTTCAAGTCAAGTTAGTAACCGCACCGAACTAACATATAACTTTTAATTAATTAGTAAACAAAACATATTCCATTTAAATTATATATTTATTTAATTATAATTCGGAATAATTGCACTTGGGGGGGGCTTATGGGGTTAAGAGAGAACGTGTGCCGCCGCTCACGCTCTCTGCTCTTCCCTCCCCCCGCTCTGTGCCGAAGAGAGGAGACAGAAGGCAGTCAAAAGTCAGTCGGCCGCATAACTGTGCTTCTCAGCTTGAGCCTCTTCCTACTCTGCCGCTTTGATGCGTTGCGCACGTGCAGCTACATAGATTTTCTCAGTTGCATCACCACAGTTCGCATTTCGCCTTTCTCCCCCCCACCTATTTTCTTAATTACCGCGCTCCCTGGCGGTTTTTAATTACACTTACCTTCCAGTTTTTACCACCGCCGCCGCCGTTTGTTTGCATGCTCTTGTCTTTGTTGCGATTGCTGCAGTTGCTGTTGTTGTTCTTCTTATCAGCCGCCGCCATATTGGCAGCGATTGCATTCGAATTCGAACTCGAATTCAAATTGGAGTTCGAATTGGCATTCGAATTTATATTTGTGACGGCCAACGGGGCGGATACTTTATCCGAGTCGCGTGTTTTTTTCATCTGCAAAAGAAAGGAAGGGAAATTTAAATAATTTGTTGGTATAAACATTACAGAAATTTGCAGGGATTTTTTAAATTTAATTTGAGGTTACTAGCAGCTATCATATATATTATATACTTAAGATATAGTTAAGAATTCGTTAGATACATATATGTATGCATATATCTTGAAATAAACTACAAGATACCAAATACAATAAAAGATTTTTAAAAACAACAAAGTTATAAATATTTTCCCATTATTTTCCAATCGTTCTTAGACCGCTTATTGGTATATCGATCCTGTAACAATATTTGACGCGAAACTCAATATATTAATCGATATTTTAACTTTGCGATATATATACATATTATATAAGTGATAAATCTATAATATGTTTAATTTATTGGAGCAATTTAATCGGTACAATATTTACAATTACCATATTTCAAAGTTTTCAATATTTTCGATATGTTAGTAATCGCATTAGCTTTGTCGATATATTGTATCGGATTTTTTCCTCTCGATATACATCGCTAAGCTATATGTAATCGGCTGCTGATGCTGATCAAGAATTTAATTAATATTTTAGCTGATAATGACACTTTCACTGCATTGTTACATTCTGATATAAATATTTTATAATTATGTTTATTTAGAATAACTATTATTCGTTCAAAATATATTTAATATAGGATTTGCCTTACTTTTGCTGAGTTAATTATATTTCTTTACAGAAGTACCGATTCATTAATCTGTAGCAATAGCAAGTTGACGTAATTTAAACAAAATCGTTGGGGGAAGGCTTGCCCCCGTGGGCTAGCGATCACTGTACCAGCTATCACACGGCCGGCGAGTGCCGCGAACAATAGCACCACATTGTTACAGACTTGGTAATGGAGACGACATGCGCCGGACATGGCCGAAACCGAGCAACTAACCAACCGAGCAGGTGCTAATTGTGCGACTACGAATTTAGCGCGCACCTCTGCGTTCATCGCCCTCTGGTCAAAAACTACAAAACACTGAGTAAAGCTTGCTCCAGTTTGGCTCGACAAAAAGCAGAAACAAAAACCATAATGCAAAGAGTGCAATGTCAAGTGAGCAGAGCAAGAGGCCACAAAACTCTTCGAAAAGAAAGTTTCCTCGATGGTTATTTTTTTCTTTCTTTCTCGCACGCTTATTGTTTATTTATTTCATTTCTTATTCGCTTAGCATATTTACATATTTGTCGATTATTCGCTGGCCTGGCTTGTGACTTTTTAGTTGTTGTTTTTTAGACCCAGGTAGCTTTTAGCGTTGGCTTCCAAACGTTGAACTTGTTTGGTTGTTGTTTGTGGGCTTCCTAAATTTGATTGTGGAACTAATGATAACGTAGCTCTATTTCTGATTAATATCTCGAACGGCTGGAGTCACAATCAAGGGTTGTTTTAATTCATTTAAATACATAATTGTATATTTATTTAGTTATATGTTTAGTTCTTTATTCTTCTTCATTCAAAATATATTTAATTTGTACACTAAGACCTTAAAAAAATATGAACTAATTATTTTTAAATAAATGCAGTGTGAAATTCCAATAAAGAACTTTCAAGAACTGTCTACCTTTTATTGCTTAATAGGAATATCGATTTCTTAGCCATACAAATTCAATAGCCTCGTGTGCCGAGATAAAGGGCAACGGCATATTGCCGCATGCCACTTTCCTTTTCAACAAAAATAACAAAATAAAGCCGAGGAAAAAGGGTCAACAAAAATCTCGTTGCAACTTTCTTTGCCTCGTGGCCATAAGGTCAACTGTTCCTGTCCCTGTCATCCGCCGGCTGTCTATGCACGCCTTGGGAGGCTTTCGATATTTCGATACAGAGTTCAAAAGACTGAGGCCACAAACTCGTTTTCCCATCTCCATTTTCATTGCCATTTCCACAGAGACAACAAGTGTCATTGGAGGAAAAAAGCAGAAGCCTCTCATTTTTTGAATCGTTTGTCTTTTTTTTTTTTGTTCAGCCTGTTTTTAATTTTTTTTTTTTTTGCTTGCTCGAAGCGAAAGCGAATTTTTTCGTGCCAATTGCAGTCGAAATTTGTATTTTTTTTGTTGATGTTAAACTTTTGAAGCCAAGGCAAAATGCAGCTGGGGTAAATGAAAGTGTTTTTGTTGCTGCTTCTGCTATTTATATTGTTGGTGCGGCCGCCACTGCCAAACACGTTTCGGAAACATGTTGCGGCAAACATGTTTTAAAGACACCATCGGTATCCGAGTCGCACTCCCAGCTTACAACTCCCAAGACCGACCCCCGTCCCGGCCACCCGAATCACCTGAATTTGCCTAATTAGTCGCCGTGTGAAAGAAAAGCGAAAACGACAACGAAACGTGGTTCATTTCACCATCTGCAACTGTGCCCGTTTGGGGGGGCCGCATTATATTATTAGCACCATTATGATCCAATCAGGTTGTGAATGCAAAATGCACAAAACAAAAGACTCTGTGCTCTGTGGGTAAAAGTTTCCACAGAACAATTTGAAAAATTGGCATTTGTAACAAAGGCCATTGGTCTTAAATTAAATGGGAGCCAGTCGCACGCACACTTCAACTACACAAAAAGGCATTAAATATTATATTTTTAGTTAGAAAAATATTCCCTAAAGGTGGGCTACTAATAGCTATGTAACTGACCGAAAGAAAAGAAAAATGTAAAATAAACCTATCGTTAAAGTAAGTTGGTTTTTATGCGAACCAGAAAAACTAACAGAGTGCAGTTAAGCGCCAAAGTGTGCTGTAATGCGTAAGCGCACATCAGCTGTTAATTTGCCGAGCCGAAAAATACTCAACAGGGTGTTTGAGTTCCTGTTAAAGTTAGCTCTCACATTGACATAGTAGAAAATCATATTTTCTTAGCAGTAACCTTATCTGTCTGCTATATTTTAACAGGGAGATTATAAACCAGTCCTAACTGAAATACAATTTGACAATTGACGCAATGTTATCAATTACCATGTATCATAAACATAAAGTTAGGAAACTGTAACAAAGTTCCCCCATAACACAGTAAGTTAATCTCTGTGTAAGAAGACACACAGCCAGAGGCAACTGATCCCCGCATGAATCACTAGGGCCCCGGGTCAAATTTCACCAAGATAGCCAAACGACAAGCGAAGTTAGCAGAGTTAGGAGCCCAGTGATCATTACCATTTCAACATATGCGTAATAGCCAAGTCAGTGGAAATCTTCTGGTCAAATTTCAGACCATTCCCCTCCCCGCTCTCCCCCTCCGTTGAAAACGTCGAGTTCGCTGAGTTAAGAGCACCGAAAAAAAATTCAAATATTACATTTCACATTTGCTGCATATTGTGTTGCAGCGGAGACACGTGCGGGAACGAACGGCTTGGAACGGAACGAACGGCAGCTGTGACAGCTTTTCACTAATTTCCCTTCAAGCAGCCGGCCGCAGACTCTGTATTTTTCTCAGTTTTCTTAGTTTTCTCGGTCTCAGCAGCTGCCACTCAATCGTGACGAATTGAATTAATAACGGAACGTTTGCCGAACGAACGGGGGAAAGCTGCAATCGGACAATAAAAGCGGAGGTGGGAGGTGGAGAGGGACAAGGTGGATAAAAAGGTGAAGAGTGTGCGAGTGGCGGTGACAAAGAGGGAGAGAGAGAGAGAGAGACAAGGCGAGAGATAAAAGCGAAACAGCTTTGACCCCTTCAAGGAATTTGCAACATTGTTGCGCTCTCACTATCTCTGCACTGCAGTTGCACTGAAAATCATGGTTTTTGTCAACACAAAAGCAACAAAAAAATATATTATATATACTTTTTGACTTCCTTAAGCAGAATATCAAATCAAATAATCCGAAAAATGATGTTTTAATATTTTTAAAGGCTCCTAAAAACCTCCCAAATCTCTCAGCTGAAAACAAGTTCGTCTCTTAAGTCTTTTGTTTGCTGGTTGTGATTTTTTCTTAGTTTCTAGGCTGAACTTTTTTTCCTTTTTTAAATTAAATAGAAAAAGGTTCAGAACGATAATTATTAAGTAAGTAAGTAGTAAATTTTGTTATATTTATTTCAGCTACACAGAAATAAAAATAAAACAGGGTAAATGCCCCAAATCTAATATGAAACAATGATCAATTCCGGCCTGTTTTTAAATGAAGAATACTTGATTTTTCAATACCGATTTAAGTGCCGAAATTCTTAAATTTAATGTACAATAAAACAGGTTGTTAGACTCACTATATTTACAGGCTTTTAAATTCTTGTTTAATTATAGTTATTGTTATTATTATTATTATTATTATTATTATTTTCATTCTTTTTACTGCAAACTTCAAGGCTCTTGTGCATTTCTTATTTAGTTTCCTAACTTGTTTTATTTTATAATTCAAAGCGTCATTTTATGTTTTCTTCCAACCACAATTTTCAACAATTTAACAAAGCCCAATATTAGTTTTCCCCAAGCGGATTTCTGCCTGCATTTAAGCCACGCCCTGAATACGCCTCGACTTGGCGACTTCTCCCTAATTGTACGTGCGTGGTGGAGTATCTTTTGGATTGGGAACGCGTAGATGGCATAGCTACAAGGATGGCTTGAGCTAATGCCAACATTCAACGACGGCGACGATGGCGGCGACGTGACTGCGACCAATTTTTTGTTGTATTTTCTGATTTTCTGATTTTCTGGCCACTTGGAAACTGGGGCTGCCGTCTCTTTTCAGGGAGTGTGAGATGTGTGTGTGTGCAGTTAAAGTGGGTGAAGTCAAGGTGAGTCACGCGGCCTACGAGCATAACTGGCAATCAGAAACAGCAAAAGCAGCAGCAGCGGCAGCAGCAGCAGGGAAACTATATAGTCAGAGCCGCACCAATTATTGCAAATTTAAATGCAATCCAGAGAGGCAATACACAGCAAAAGAAAACTATTTACGTTTATCTGGGATTTCCATATTTCACTTTTATATGTTGTTGTTGCTTCCCTTTATTTTTTGACCAAAAATTAAGACATTAAGTTAATTTTATATTTCAGTGTAGCTCAAGGCATATGAATTCCAAATGAAGTAGAAAGTTCTCAGTGTTAAGCTCGAGTTGAAAAAAAAAACAAACGTAGTTCATTGGAATGCCAATGGGCGCTTTCTTGGCCATTTATTCAGCCATCTCAGTCTCTCGTTTCTCCTTTCTTCTATTTCCAGGTGGAAGAATTACCTATTCAGAATGCGATTCTACGAATTAAAAATGGGAATGGCTTTGTTTTTCAATCAACCAATTATTTTTTTTTTAATTTGTAGGCTGTGAGAACGAAGCTCTAATATGTAAATGTTATCATAAAAAAATGGTTATAAATAAATATAAAGACAGCACGTAAAATTGAGTACTAAAACTAATTTGCAATATTAAATTACATTTTTTACTTGAACTGAACTAAAAAAAGAACAAATTTGCAATGAAATTAATAAAATAATGTGTCATAATGACAAAACATTGAAATATTGAATTTTCTCATGTTTTCTTACAGATAAGTTGATCTATGTTTTTTTTAAAGCAAAACGAACATGAAATATATTTTATTTTTAAGAGAAAATAACACAGATGGGCCACAATTTAAATTTCGTTAATATAATTGACATTTTAAGCGCACTTTCACCATTTAAATAATGAAATTAAACAGGTTTACTTATAGAAACTTTATTAACTCTTCCTAAATAATATAAATGTCTAGCTTTTTATTAAAAAGGAATTAAGAATTGATTATTTGACAATATACGAGTACTTATGGCAGTTTGACAAAACGCAAGTAGTTTTTGGCTAGAGCACATTTTTTATTGCCAAAATTGAAGTGTGGGTAAGAAAAGAGTTATTTAGCTAAGAATTATTAATTACCTGATTAATCTTTTGATGGTGTCAAAAAACGTTAAAATGCAAATATGACCAGAGAGTATGTCACAAAAGAATAAATGCTCTTTAGCTTTTAACTCAATCAATAATATCTTTGGTGCATATCTTTATATTTAAATGCATTTTTCCACTTCATTTCGACGTTCATTGACCATAGCTTATGTTTAATATCAATATCAGCGGTTAGTTATTAACATTTTGTTAGTTTTCTTGTATTATTTCCGGCTTTTAAACTACGTCTTGATCGATTCTGTCTGGTTTAATTATTTTATTTAGCATAAGGCCGCGAAAAGATCAGAAAATTAGAAGCAAGTGTGTCGAAATCATATGAATCATTTTTTTTGGTTGGTCCCAAGGCAACATTTAAATGTTTATTCACATCATTTAAAGAGCTAAGCATTCCCACAATTTCCCAAAAATAAAACAAAAAAAAAAAGAATAGTTAATTTCCACTGAGATTAGCATATTTAATTGAAATTTTGCAACTTTTCCGTTTTTTTGCCGACAAACTGCAGCAGGAAATTACCTCAAAAGGTAAAAAGAAAACAAACAAATTAAGCAAAACCACTAAAAAAAACGAAAAACGAAAAACCGCCTCAAAAAAGCGAATTTTGCCCACGCAGCAGCGACATCGGTGGTTCAAGGCTGCAGCAGCAGCAGCAGCGCATGCAAGCAGTGCGTTCCACGCCAATTGGATTGTGGAAGCCAAATGGGTGTGTAATCGTACAATGCCAATTGGAAAATGGCGATGGAAAGGGCCGCGCACGAGAGGAAATTTAATTTAAGAGGCATTGGCCATAAATCGCAGTTAATAAAGAAGCCGAACAGCCAAGCACAATGGGCGGAGAAGAGATGGAGGAGAAACCGAAGATTTGTCCTACTTTCTTCCAAGAGTAAGCAGCGACAGCGACAGCGACAGCAACAGAGACGTCGGCAGTGCCAGAGGCAGCGGCACAGGCACAGGCAGGGGCAGCACAGCATTCTTTTTTTTTTTTTTTGTTGTCTACCTTTTGTCATTGTTTGTTGTGTCTTTCAGTCTCCAATTCCCTCTCTTCTAATTCATTTCAATGACGTCTCACAAAAAATGCAAGCAGTCAGAGAAAGTTCTGATAAGATGGTAGGGGCGGCACCTCTTCGATTACTTGTACCGCTTAATCCAAGGCTATTTATCGATATCGGTCATTGCTTGATTGCAGAATTTTGAGATGTGAAAATTAAGGGAAGAGAAAAATCAAACAATATAAGGCTTAAGGTAATTAAAACCTTCTTTTTTAACTTTTAATATGCAAATGAGTTAACAAATATTATATTTTAGGGTATATGTCAAAGAAAACATTTCTATCGGAGGCTTCGATAAATGAAGTACTAAAATAAACTAGCTTTCAGTGTTTGGATTGCAATTGTTAACCGCATTACGGCTTGCATGATTGGCTGTATTGCTCTGTCAAAAGGTCGATCTAAGAAAAGCTTGATCGTGGATTGTGCGCAAGCAGCAAAAAAAATCAAAGCTTAACTTAACCCACTGGGGCCTGTTACTACATTAACTGTTAAATTTATGCCGACAGATAATGTTCCGGGCTAGCTAACTTTAACAGGAACCTGGACTCCCTGTCAATTCTTTTTCGACTAAATAACAGCACAATACAGTACTTAAAAGCCCTTTATTAGTCTTTTTCGCTTCGATAAATTACAGGCTTGTAGAAAAGCTACTTTTACGACATTAATTTGGGGTTTTATCTTTCAAGTCAGATAGTCATATTTATTTTTATAAAATAAAATTTAATAAAATAATATATACTTAACAGTATGCAATATTCACATAAAACATCGAAAATTACTTTTATATATTTATTTAGAACATAAATACTTATATCAAGGTGATTATTATTTTTATTTTGTTGTAAAACTTTATATTTTATTATTGCAATATTATCACATTATTTTATAAAACGTTAGCGATCTTAAAATGTACTACAGTTCGTACTCTGGTTAGTTATCAATATACTAACTCAAGAATCGGCTTTCAGAGGGTTAAAGCCATTTCCAGTCTAAGCCAGAGTTGATGTTGTGCTGCTGTGGCATTTGGCCAAAATGGCAACAACATTTTATTTAGCATTCCTCCTAGCTGCTGGCTTTTGTTTATTATTTTTTTCTTTTTCATGCGGTGAACCTGTTGCGATTCGCGACTTGCGAATGACTGCTAAATGGACAGTTAAGAACATAGAAAATGACAGCATGAGCTGGAAAACTTTTGTTTTACCAATAGAAAACAGCAATAAAGCGTGATTTTATGTTTCTTTTACAAGAACATACGTAGGTTACCCTCAATTTTATAAGACTATGGGTAGGCAACGGAATATTCCCAAAATAATACAGCTCATAATTACAATGAAAAGATTTTTTCAAGCGGATTGTGCAAAAAAAAAAAATATCAAAAATAACGTAGACAAGGGAGAGAAAAAATGCCAGCCTCTAATGGGCCCCCACAACTCAGATAAGCAAAGAAAAAAATAAAAGAAGAAAAAAAAAGACTAGAAACTAGCCGAAAAGGCAAAAGCAGCAGACAACTGAAAGTTGTTGCGTTTGTTTTCAAGCCAAGCAAGTTTGTTGTTGTCGCCTGCAATCACTTTTTGGCGCAAAATGCTGTGCGAGAAACTCCAGACTGCAGACTACTACTACTTATTGCTATTACAATAATTGGAATGCCAGGCCCCACACACATGACCACAATTGTGGCCATGACAATAGGGGGTTCTTAAAAAAAGATAAATTAATCGAGAGAACTTTATCGAAAATAAGGAATCGTAATTATATATTGCAGATCTTATTTTTATCGATTTCTTGTCTCAATGCTAAAGTTCCAGAATGATAAACTTGTCGTAACGACTGTAATTTAACTGAACGATAAAGAATAACAGGGTGCTGTAAAGAATTCTGCAACAAACAGCAAGCACAACGTTGCTTTAATTAAAACATAATTATTGTATCGTTATCATTATGTTTTCAATGGATGGAAAGGATTATCTTATAAACCAAAAATGAAAAAGAAATATTCATTAGTTTTATGTTTGTTTTTTCTTTTCTATACCTAATTTGTTGACAGCATCTGTTAGTGTAAGAGTTTGGGACCTTAAGCTATAGAAAATGAAACTAATCCACAACAATTGCAGCATAAACTCTAAATTGCTCAATAGGCGCCCGACACCAAACGAATTGCAGCCACAATAATGATTTTGGATCCCTTGGGGACACGGACACACACACGCCCTGCGAACACGGCAAATAAATAGCCGACTAACAACAATAAGCCGCTAACAAGCTAAGACAACTCTGGTTTAAACCTTGGACCAAAAAATATAGTACATGACAAATACCCTTTGCAAAATGGCCAAGAGCTTTTTGCATTTTGTTTCGGACTCCATGGCCCCCATTCTCAGATTCCAGTGGAGATCTTGCACAATAGGTGGTTCCTAAGTACATACATATGTGTTTTCATAATTAAGTATTTTGTCTTGACTTGTACTCTTAGCTTTTCTTGCGCATTTAAAGATAATTTATTTAATTACAACATTTTCCTTGAAACAGCAGCTCTAAGAGAGGAGTTTTAGTACGCTAAAAACATTTAAAGAATAAAAATCGTAGCTAAAATTCGACTGCAGTTAGGAATCTATTAATGTTGCATAAATATACAGCTGTTTTTAAGGAGTATCATCAGTAACTCTCATCAGTAACAATCTCTTTAGTAAGAGTATTAAGAAATCGTTGTTTTTTTAAACAATTTCTTTACTATTATTGTCACATGTCGGTTGGGTAAATTCTCATCAGCCAAGACAACAAAAGGCCAAAAGAAAGACTCATTTCACAAACAAATTTATACACGCCACTAAACACGGTAGGAAAAAATACAAGAGGGAAATAATAATAATAAAGAAAAGCAACAGAAACAGACACTTTGGCATAAAAACAGATGCAAATTAAAAGCACAACAACGGGCAGCAGCGAAGAGATGACTGAAAGACTGAAAACAGAAGACTGCAGAATTAAGATGACAAAGAAACCGTAAACCGACAAAAAAATCACCACAGACAAAAAAAAAATTCCACACTTTCGGAGCTTGTTTTCAAAAGGCTTTCCAAAATGTGATTTTATATATGGTGTATAAACAAATTTAAGATTTGATTTAAAGTGTTTTTTATCGGTTGAATGTGAGAGTTAAAATTAACAGGGACCCGACATCCTGTCAACGCTTTGGTTAACAGCACTCTGTTAGTTTTTCTTGATCAAAGAAAGTTCATCCAGTCTTTACCTTTTTCGGTCAGATAAAAATCAGTTCTGGGACTTTGAATATACAAAAATGGAATAAAAAGTTGAAGAATAACCTTTTTAAAATAAACAATTTATTTTCATTTATGGCGTTGCTCGTGTCTAGCTTTTAAATGGAAACTAATACACATAATGATTAAAGTGGCATGATAAACCATTTCTTATTTTGGTCTGATAAACATAAAAAAAAACGTCGAATTTGGTATTAATATATAATGACCTTGTCGGGTTCCAAAAATATTTGTAGCAGTGTGACAAGACTTTTGTTTTCTTTCTGTGAGGCGGGCCACATATTTTTACATTCAACTGCCCCAGGTAAAAGCAACAAAAACCACAACAACAACCACTATAATAACAATTACAACAAAAGCAACAACAGCGAGCTGCAAAAGTAAGTTACTAAGTCAACATTGGCTTGGTAACGGGACGCACTTTCACTTTTAGATTTTATTATTCCCTCTCTGTTTTTGTTGTTGAGATGCTGCCTGCCGCCTTTGTGCCTCAAACCAAGGGGGGCGTGGTACTGTCCGCAGAAAGCGGCCTAAAAATTTCGATGAATTCTAATTATAAACATATTATATATATGTAGTATTATATCAAGTAAAGTAATTATAGTAAATACTTTATAACAAGATCGCTACATAATATCTTTAAATGGTGTTTTTCTTTCGATTGGCAACAAAATGACTCAATTGAATGCGACGTTGGATTAATTAAGGCATAACAGGGCGGTAGCATTATCCGTTGGAGATCGATACATACTGATTGGAAATCGTTAGCCAGACAGTGACTACATATATTTGATTATGCAATCCCAGCGGCAATTGGCAAACATGACAAAAAGCAACCGTTACTGTTTTTAACGACGCTTTTACTTTTCTTTTATTAATTATGGCTGCCCAGCGATTATGGCAGCGATTGAAAAGCCATTTAGCCAAACTAACAAACAGAAAAGAAACGTAGAAAACCAAAAAAAACTAAGACGAAGAAATCTTAAAATAAATACATTTTCAGCTGCCCATTTAGGAATCTCCACAGTCGCAGGTATTTCGGATTTGTGTGAAATATTTAATGATATTTACTAGGCAATCGATATAGAGAAAAATCCAAGTTAAATATTAAACAATAAAATGAAGATTTCGTATTTTAAATCTAGATTCTTTATTCAAACATTAATGAGATGAACAAGTTTAAATTTAAACACACTTAATATTGATATTTGCCGGAATATGAAGCAATATTTTATTATGGATTTAAATTTTAAAAGGAATTAAAAGCGATTTTGCAACTTAGACATTTAAAAGTCATCTCTGTAATATAAACAATTTTTGTTTGGTGTAGAAAGTGGCCTGCCAGGAATCCAGGAAGATATCTGGCTATTGTCTGCAAAATGTGGAAACAATGCATTGGATTTTTAGCTCTTGGCAACTGGGAGGGTCTTTAAAGATATCTTCTTCGTCTCTGCCCCTGCAAATCTTTTCTTTTTACACTGACTGTTAAAATCGCTTGATAGCTATCTGACCGATAAAGAGACATAGACTTGTCGTAAAAGCCAACCCTGTAATTTATCCAATTGAGAAAAACTTACAGAGGAAAATATGCATCAAAACATGCAGGAAAGCTCACTAACTCAAATTAAAACAGTTGTGAAGCCTTTATTATTTTGCTACCTACAATTTTGACGTGCCAAAAAAGACCTGACAGGGAGTTTGACTCCCAGTTAATGGTAGATCTAACGGTTAAGAATAAGAAACCCAATTGTTTCTAGCAGGAATTCGAAAATCTAACATATCTTCATATATATTTAGTACATTAATTTTATTCAGAGTTTCAACAATGAATTAATTATTTATGAAACCGAAGAGAGTATTTTTTCTCTGTGAAAAGAAGCCTAGGAAAAAGTGTGTACTATAAAACCCCCGATTAGTGTTAGCTATTTACCGCATTTCCTCGACTAACTGGTAAAGATAGTAATTGCTTTGGCCCAGAACTTGAACCGACAACTCACCTGGCTATTGCTGCAGTAGTAAATGTCCGACATCCTGGATCACTGCCCTCCAGCGGTGCCTCCTCCTGCTTCCGCTCCTGTATTTTCCACCGTTCTTCCTTTATGAGTTCTTGGGAGCGGGCAGTCTTTGTATTTTTTTATTTTTTTTTTGTTCGCGTTCAGATGTATTTGGGACACCAGGGCAGCATGACCACCAGGTGATCGGGGGATCCAGGCGAGCAGGTGAGCAGGTGAGCCAGCTGAGCTGCACTGCACTGAGCTGAACGGCCCTAGGCTTAATGGCAACCTGTTTTCCGTGCTCGCGGAAAAGTGTCACACAACTTTTGTAATCTATTAAGGCAGTTGACGTCGTTTATTGTTACGTTCCTGCGGATCGGATTAGGGTTTCCGTATATTAATCCCACAATAAAGACGATTAAAAACCGAGCCAAACGGACAACAACAACAACAAATAAAACAAAATAAATATATGTATAAAACAATGCTCCGCTCTTCACGCTCTGTCTTGCAGAACACCACTCACTTTTCTCGCTTTTCTATCGTTTTGTTTTTTTTTGTTTTTTTTTTTGTATTATTATTTTTCGTTCGCTTTTCTCCTCTTGAATTTGTAATGCGCCCGCGCACCTTTCCTTTAGCTTTGGCTCTGGGATACTGGATACCACACTCGTAGCACTGAGAAGAGCGCCAGTCCGATTCGTTGGCCCACACACAGCACGACCGACTCGAGCGGAGCTAAGACGCAAACTAACTTGGCCAAGACAGCCGCCAACTTCTTCGGCGGCGCAACGAAAGTTGTCGCAACCAGTTTTGAGTTTTGTGTCTTTTCAGTTTTGAGTTTAAATCGCGAGCCAGACTTTATATTATTTATTTGATATTTGCACAAAGAGAGTAAGAGAGAGTCAACGGCAACGTTGCATTTTGAAGCCGGCAACTTACTTATGTGCTGATCAATTCAAATTGGGCGCAAAAAAAGCAAAAAAAAAAAGCGTAATAATCTCAAATTGGTTATCTCAATAACTCATGTTAACACTTAACTGTGAGTTTTATTTTTGCTACTAGCCGCAAAAGAAAATGCTACACATTTTCTTCATTATAATAGTTCTTGTTTGAATATATTAATATGCTATTACTAACCTATGTATGTATATGCATTTAATTAAAGGGAAGTATATAATAAACCCAGGTTTCTAAAAGCAAAAAGGGATTCATTCAAGAACGCGATTCTATCTTGTAGCAGTCTGTGGCAGTTCAATATAAAAACCCACGCACTTCTAAAAAAAAAAGCTTCAATGATTATCAATATTTAAATACTTGTAGTTTAAACGAAATATAAACTAAATAATTAGAAACCTATTCTGACTAGCGCGCTAATTTCTAAATCCCAGGCTTGTAGCGTTAGGAATTTAAATACAGGACCGGTAATTTTAAAAATATATTTTTAATTTGAATAGACTCAGTACACACACCATTGTTATTTTCCCTTGGCTTATGTTATCGAGTGCTCCCTGCATTATTTTGAATTTTCCGTGTGACTAAGTCCGTATGTTGTTATCTTCTGTGTTCGATTAACAGGGCAACCGTTATCTTCTGTAATACACGTAGGTGGTACTGTTAACCGCACTGTTAGCACAGCTGGTAGCATTGCCGCCGGCCGCTATCCAACACTGTTCGATTGTGTCGTTAGCAATCAACTTATTTTGTTAATATTGTTTTGAGGCCTTTCATTTGGTTTTGTTTTGCTTTTCCACTACGTAATGAGACATCCGGCCTAGCGAACCGTCCCAAATGGCACGCAATGTGCTCGAGAGCAGCCTGCTGGGCGCCGGCTTCAGCATCATCTTTCAGGTTAGTCTCGTCCCTTCCCGTCCCGTCCACAGTGTCCCAGATACGTTCTATTCTTTTCTATTTCCTGGGCCTCCCGATATTACTCATCATCGTATACTGTCATATACTGCCCTCAGATACTGTGCCGCATCCTCACCTTCGGCATCAATGCGTACATCGTGCGGCATGTAGGACGCGAGGTGCTGGGCATCATGAACGTTCGCCTCCTGCTCCTGGAGAGCACCCTGCTCTTCCTTTCCCGCGAGGCCATCAACCGGGCGGCGCTGAGTGCCAATGCTCAGCAGGGTGATCGCTGCACCTGGGCGCAGCTCATCAATCAGATGTGGCTCACGTAAGTAGTTGTAATAACACTTCTAGGAGAGAGCACTGAGTTTTGTTTGATAAATATTAAGAATTTCACATATTCACTTTCTAGCTTCTATTTTAGAGATGGGTGGAATAAGCTGTAATATTCATAATTTTCGATTTATTTATAATTATAAAGACTCTGCACTCCATCTCTTTAGAGTTCCCATTTGCGCGGTGTTGTGCGTCCCCTGCCTATACATCTGGCTCAACTGGCTGTCGGCTGTGGACGCCATCTATGCCACGCAGTATGAGTTCGCCTGCTACGCGGTTGCCCTGTCCTGTGTCCTGGAACTGTTCGCCGAATCGACCGTGTTTGTGGCTCAAGTATTTTGCTTTGTGAAGCTCAAGATCCTGCTGAACACACTGCACATCCTGGTGCGCTCGGCCATTTTCCTGTGGATCGTGACGGGCGACCGGAGTGCGGCGATTAATGCGTTTGCGGTGGCCCAACTATCCAGCGCCGTGACCATTGTCGTTGGTCAGTATGGCTTCTTTTACCTGTACCTAAAGGGTTTCAAGAACTATGTGGCGCTGCAGTCGAGGAAGAAGCCACCGGCTGCCAAGGCCTGGCAGGTGTCGCTGTACGAGCACATGGATGACTTTCCGTTTAAGGAGCTGCGTGACTTTCTGCCCGGCGTTATGTTCAATCCGAATGGCAAGCACTTGAACCGGGAACTGCAGACCCTGACGCTGAGCTTCGTGAAGCAGGGCGTGCTCAAGCAGATCCTGACCGAGGGCGAGAAGTATGTGATGTCCGTGTCGCCGGTGCTGAGTTTCGGGGAGCAGGCCACCTACGATGTGGTGAACAATCTTGGCAGCATGGCCGCCCGCTTCATATTCCGGCCCATTGAGGACAGCTCGTACTTCTACTTTACGCAAACGCTGACCCGGGATTTGAGATTGGCCAAGCAACCGGCGGAGCGAGTGCGGCAGGCGAGCAGTGTCCTAAATAATCTGCTACTCGGCGTTAGCTCCATTGGCCTAATTGCATTCACCTTCGGTCAGAGCTACTCCTATCCCGTGCTGCTCTTGTACGGCGGTCCGGACTTTGTGGCCGGCGGACTGCCGCAGAGTCTGCTGCAGTGGCACTGTCTGGCCATCTATTTGCTGGCGGTGAACGGAATTAGCGAGGGCTATATGTTCGCCACGAACACGAGTCGGGATATCGACAAGTACAACTATCTGATGGCCATCTTCTCGGTTAGTTTCCTGGTTCTATCCTATATTCTGACTGGCATTTTCGGACCGGTTGGCTTTATCTTCGCCAACTGCATCAATATGTTGAGTCGGATCCTGTACAGCACCTACTATATCCGGCAGCAGTACAGGCCGTTGTCATTGAACCCGCTGCTGGGCCTCTGGCCGGGAAAGCTCTTTGGCGGCACCCTCTTCCTGGCTGGCCTTGTTTGCTATTGGGTGAGTTTGCCTAACTTTATTTTACAAATTAATTTCTTACATTTCCCATCCATATTGCAGTACCAAAGTTCTGGCCTTGCCACACATCTGGGCGTGGGTGTCCTGGCTGGCATCGTCTGCCTGTTGTCCTGGGCGCTGGCCCATCGTGATCTGGTGCAGCTGGGCTGGCGCTATGGCCGCCGTATTAAGATTGATTAGTGGGCAGACTTCCTCTTCCTCTCTAGCGCTCCTAGATCCTAGGTGTTACTCGCTTATCTCGCACCGGAGAATCCAGGATGCAAAACGCAACGCAACGCACAAAGTTCCAATAGTTATGGACATACATATTTGTATAGTTAGTTGACAATTGTAAATGAATTCCGAAATTAAGTTATTGTACTCGTTGAGTGTTTTTGTAGAGCTTGGATGCGATTGGTTTATTTACTGTTAAGACGTGCATTAAAAGACAATGATAAATGTTTCAAAATTTTGCTTATTTTATTGAAAAGGGATTGCATTTTTATATTATTCTTTTAATTTATTAATTAAAAAAGTAAACTAAAGATTATTTATCGTAATGAGGAGGTTTCCATTATATCCAAAAATAAAATTTCCCAAAAGGTCCATTTCTTTAATGGATAATTAAGGTACTTGCGTTGTTCATATATCCCAAACCCCAATAAAAAACTATTCGAAAATTCAATTCTTAACATGTAGATGCTTTATTTTGTTTGATTTAGTTGTTAATTATAGAAATAAATTAAAAATAAAAAACCCCCACCGTGTTCCATTTCCCGCCGTTCCGTTTCGACGCTAACTTGATGTCCATATAAAGTTGTACAGTTTAACACTAACGCCTAATGGCGTTAGTCGACGAAAATTGGCTAAAGGATAGTGGCTTAATACCAGAAACTGACAAGATAATATACACAAATACATACATTCCACTAATATTTATGAAATATGCTTTAAATCTAAAAGAAAATAAGAACTTTTTGGTAAAATTCTCTTGTGTATTACACATTTTTGCCAAAATTTAAATTAATTGAATTAAAAAGAAATACCAAAGGCCCGCCTTTTTGATGTTTCTTTCCAAAATTAACTAAAGCGGGCACACTAAACAACCGAGCGCGCAAGTAAATTTTCGTTTTGTTTGCTGCTTCGCTCTTTTCGAGTATTATTCCGGCGAATATGGCACGCATCAAGGATGAAGACAAGGAGGAGCCAGCTGCCGATCCGGCTGGCCCCAGCTCCTGCAATGGTATCGACGCCACAGCTCCAGCAGAGGCAACATCAACCGGTGCAGCCGTTGCCGCTGCGGCCGCAGTGTCCGCAATGGCCGCAGTGGTCGCAGCAGCCTCGGCTGCCTCCGTTCGCACAACTGGACGTGTTAAGGCAAGTGCAAAATGCTGTCCCAATGCCTACTTCAACTCACTTTTACGTTTTCCCCGACAGAAACCCAAGCAGGTGTACGATCCCTCTGACAACTATATCTCCCGGGCCAGCAATCGCAACTCGGTTAGCAGTGGACCCACCACTGCATCGCCAGTTGTGGCCACCAGCGGACAGTCGCCGCCTGCAAATGTACCCGCGGCGGTGGCCACAGAGGCCGGTGACTCTTTGGATTCCACTCCAAGTCCCTCTGTACCGGAGAAGCAGGGGCAGTCGCTACAGTTGCAGCAGATCCGCAACTTTGACACGTGCCAAAAGTGCAACAAGAGTGAACCCAAACGTGGATCTGGCCACAAGAGCAACTTCCTAACCTGCAAGAGCTGCATGCAGAAATGTAAGTACTAACTACGACTGAACCAGGCCAGAAATTGCACCTTAAAGAAGTGTTTATCTACCGCTTGCGCAAATTTCATTACAAGGGGTTTCCCTGTATTCTCAAATATCAGCACTTCGCTATCGTGATTGAGTAATTCTATACATCTTTTTTTAAGAGATTACCTGCTACCTTACCTGCTTCAATGTAATTATCTTTAAATGTCGCTCGAAGTTGTTTTTAAGACCTGGCTTGACGACTAATATATCTATTCGCATTGGAAGCCATTTCCTTTTAATGTTTTGAGGGAAATTTAGAAATTTACATGTCCGTTTTTCATTAAAGTTATCCGAGAAGTTCGGGTTTTCTAAGGATTAATTGAAACCGAAGTGGAGAGGTCACTGTTCCATATATAAAACGCATTTTTCTCTTCTCTTTCAGGGCACTTTCCATGCTTGGCCGTGACTTTTGAGAACCTGACCGTCGCCCGTAAGAAGTACAAATGCGAAAAGTGTCGCTACTGCTGCGTATGCAATATACGTGCACGTGATCTGCCCATTTGCAGCGATTGTGCGGAATCCTATCATCCGCACTGTAATAATCCCGCTCTCAAGCCGAGCGTCAAGACACCGCCGATCGATCCCAAATGGAAGTGTGGTCGTTGCGCGGAACCTAACGAAAACAACAACAACGATAACACCACAACGAACAACAGCAGTTCTTCAGGCGGAGAGCAGACATCGCCAGTGGCTAAGAAATCCAATGCGGGACGCAAGAAGCGCGTTAATACCGATCCACCGGCTCAGAAGAAGCCAGCCAAAGTTGAGAAGTTGGAGAAGTCGGTTAAGCTAAAGAAGCCGCAGAAGCTAGTTAAGATAGAGAAGGTGGATAAGTTGGAGAAACCGGAAAAACCGAATAAGCCGGAGAAACTAGAGAAACCGGTGAAATTGGAAAAGCCAGAGAGACGTAGCTCGCTGATTCCAACCATAAAGGTGGAGAACAATATAGCGACCGATGACAATGCATCTGAACAATCCTTGCAGATTATCAACAAAGAGGAG
>JAEIIG010024646.1:0-29966 GCA_018904695.1 Drosophila parvula
GTTTATAAATACTAATTTCTTTACTAATGAAGTATAATTTAAATTAGTTTCCATTCCCTAATAATATAATATAATATTCATACCCCTTCTCCGACTCATAATCCTTGGGTATCGCTATTTCTTAGCCCCGTCAGGACCAACTTAAATTGCAGCGATAAGCTTTAAACTGCTAGCACTTCCGGAACATTGCCCGGATGGACGGAGGACGTCTTGGATATATAAATATATATATCGCATACAAAGTATATAGCACATGTAGTTAGTGTGTCCAGCCTGGAAAGTGTTGGCAAGGATATGCTTAAACATGCAAATTTTCAATATGCAGACAAAACAGACACAAGCACAACATGCATGCCTGCCTGCCTGCCTTCATGCCTGCCTTCCTGCCCAGAATCGCAGGATTGCAGGATTGCTAGCTTCAGGGAGGTGGAAATTTTCACTGGCGGAACGTGAAATGCAATTGGGGCCATCATCCAGCCAACCCACTCCCAGCTCAAGTCCCCCCTTTGCCATGGCATTCGATGAAATTGCCCGATTGTGTTGAAGTGTGATGTAGGCTTCGCTTGTTGTTGGCCAGGCCAGGCCAAGGGGCCTTTGGCACATTTCTGTGTCGTGAAATTAATTTCTCCACTCTCCTCCGTTCTCTTGTTAAAAACTGAACTCGGTTTTTTTTTTATTTAATATACCAAAGTGTACATATGTGTGTGTGCACTCAAATTACCATAATTAAACAGGCCTCGCCTGCGGCCCAATAATGCTGGCTAGTTTGCACAGCCATTGGTGGCTTTCTAAAGCTCATTTTTGGATTTTAAGAAGTACTTAGGTTAGCCAGTAATTAAACAATATTATTTTTGGTCAGAGAAAAATTTGTAGCTCCAATTATGACTAAATCGGAGTAATTAGTGGGCTTAAAAATTGCTTAAAATATTGCTACTCTAATAAAAACGATTTAAAAAACTGTTGATGAGATATTACTAATAAATTATTATATTTTCTAAAGAACCCTATACTATTCCTTATAGAATTTCTCTCTCTTGCTGAAATTCTCGTCCAATAGCAATCATTTATCATCTCACAACACACACGCCATACTTCTATATACCACTCAGAAAATAAAAGGCCACAAAAAGTTGCCAAATCATGGAGCTAAATGTACACTCGTATCTTCATTTTGACATGCTGACATTTATAGCGTTCTGTGTGTTTGTTTTGTTTGTTTTTTTCTCCTCCATGTTGCTTCTTTGATAAATTGAATAAATTTTATGGTATAATTAACTCATGTTCGTGGCTAAAGTGAACTGGGCCCCGCCCTCGTCATTAAATGTGTGGTTGTCATTGCCTCAGAACGCCTAAGTGGATCACGATATCACGGCATAATTATTTGCTTCAAATATATAGATATTTTTCACAAGAAATCGTAGTTGAAAAGCTACCGTAAATAAATCCATACCAAGAGCCACAATTTAACTGAGAAGGAAAACCTAAATGCTGCCCAAAAAAAAATAATTTAGATAAAGGTAAACATAATTTTTGATAAGGCCGCCACAGAAATTTATATGCTCGCACCTAACTGCAAATTGTGTGTAATGAGCTGAGTGGAATCCACCTTTACCTGTGGGTTTTCACCCTCGCCATGAGTGAGTAGCACCTTTCATGCTGTCTAAGCCCAAAGAAGACATAAATTCGTTAGCGCCTGCCGCCGCCTGGTCAAGATCCCAGGACTCATCCTTATTTTCGGGGGTGTTTTTTTATTTGTGGCTTCTGTCCCGTGACCAAAAAAAAAAAACACAACCAAAAATTAGTCAAGAGAAAATGCCAGATCGGTCGCTTGAGATAAGTTTCCTTCATATTTATGTTGGAAATTAGGCAAATTTTTAGTGGCGAGATAATTTGTGTACGACTTTGTCGCACTGAGTGAGAAAATGTAAGGTAAAATGCTTAGCCTTTGCTGTGTTTACAATGGGAATACAAATTTTTTAACGCTTTGCCAAGGAAGATAACAACGTTTTTATGGCCAAGAGCTGGAATATATTAGTAGAACAAAAGGTGGTAGATATTTGCCTTGAAAAATCTTCTAACAGAAGTCCCTTCCCCTTAACCAAAAACCTTTACCAAATCCCACTACAATTATTTATTCTCTCCCTCTATAATTAAGACATCGAACTGCCAATACAAAAACTCGTTAAACTTGTAATTATTTTCGATATACTCGTAAGTATTTATTTTTCATAACAATATGACACTTTCTCACAGTTTTCCTAAACGCCACAGCGCCTAGCATGTGAACTCCGTTAATTAAGACATTTGGAAAGTGGCCGAAAGAGAAGGAATTAGCCTGGCTGGTTGCCTCAAAAACGATTTTTTAATTGTAAGCTTCAAACTGTATAATTATTGGTTAGTTATCGGTTAGGTAAAAAGGCCTCAGCTCTTTGCGTTTTATATAAGCCATATTTAAATGCTGCCGAGTCAAGCAAGCTCTGTTTCTGACCCTCTTTTTTTTTTTTTGGTTGGCAGACCAGGCCCATTTGAATTTTTGAGCCTTCTCCGCCCATGGCCTATGGGCCACAAAATTAAGTTATTAAATATTGTATCTATGTGATTGGTTTGCTTGCTTGTGTGTGGCATATCACCTAAAGGTGATTAGCGCCGATTGACAGACTGAATTTGGTAATAGGAAATGTCAGAAGGGGACTTGAGGAGACTAATGGTTCTGCTGTTTATATTAATACATTTAGAAGCTTAGTTAAATTTATTTGTAATTTAATAAGGGAATTTATAGGTAGAAACATTGTAAAGAGTTACAAATTAGTCTAGACTTTATTTAATAATTAATTCACTGAACACTTCTCGAGTTAAACTCCGCTCAAATTCCCATTCACAGCATTACCTTTATCTACTGGCGATGTGAAACCCCTACCATTTTTTTTTTTATTAACAAAACAACACTTTAAAATGTTAATGGCCGTGTAAGAGCGAGGGGGGTTGGCAACTGAAATTAATAACAAATGTCCATGGAGCAGACATACATCATTAGAAATTGATGACGCATGTCGCGTGCAACCGGCAGCAGCATGCAACCCTTTCGACGGCAGTGGCAGCCACTAAAACATGGACTAGTAATTAATTAGACGTTCATAAAGAGCACAAAATTCTATAAATTATATTTCATTGCCCTCCGCTCAAATGTCAGTGTGGCCATGCGCGACTGCGCATCACGTGCTGCTGCTGCCTCTGCTGCTGCAGGTTGCAACTGCAACAAGCCCTGACTTTATTAATCGTTGGCCATATTTGTTCGAATCAACATTTATTGTCCATCGCCATTGCATGTTGGCAGTTTGCTTCGGGAAAGATAAATTTAGAAAAAAAAAACCTAAACTAGTATTAATAAAGTACAAACAAATAAATTGCACGCTTTGTGTTATAAATTGTTTATTCAGTTTCGCTCCTTCTCTCTTTTATCTCTCTTTTTTTTTTGTATTTTGCACATGATTTAAATAAGTGTTTATAGTAATTGTTTTTTTTTTTTTTGTTTTGCATTGGTTTACGGGGGGAGTGTCTAGGGGGATTTAATTCAGCGTGGAATTCTCACAATAATTTGCAGTTTTAGGAACACACATTTGGGGAAAGGGCTAAAAACAAACAAAATACACAGCAATACTTGAAGTGGGGGGGCTAATGTTGTTCGGGGATAGTTTTGCATATTATTGCCTAGGCCTAATTAAATTAACTAATACTGTTATAATGCTACGAGAAATTACAATACAGTGAAACCGGTGGATACCGCTTTCTATCCTTAGCATCACATGCAACATCGAATGTGTATCTTTGGGCTGTTATTTACAAGGGGGAATAATGGATATTACTTTCGTTGAATTCTTGTTTGCTTCCAAAAACATTGCACATACATTTCGTTGGATATTCCAAAGGGGTCCTTGAAACTCTAGGATTTTAGTTAAAATAAAATAGATAAAGATTCTAACTTGAATTTATTTTCAAACTAAAGTCAAAATATATTTTTAAAAGCTTCGAAAACGTATTTAAACTTTATTTTAATGAGAGTTTCAAGGACCCCATTGGAATATCTTTTGGGTGGGGTTTTATGGGGATTTAGTGGTATTTTTTTTGGGGTGGTTTAGTTATCATTTGTCTCCTAAGGACTCTCCGCCCGATTCGAGGCTGGTGGCGAGGCCTGATGTTGCGGCACCTGATACGGACTGAAACGCTGTGGATAGTGCCCCAGCTGGGGCCTGATCCTCAAGTCCGGCGATGCCGAGCCACACGAGGATGTGGGCGTGGCTGGAGCCGGTGGCGCCACTGCCGCTGGTGGTGGAGGCGGTGTTCTGTTGGCCTGACCCGCTGCCGCCAAGGCCAAGGCCGCTTGCTGATTGGCACTGGCCAGGAAACCCGCCGTGAGCTGTGGCCACTGTTGCTGCCACATCCCCAGCTGAAAGGCGCTCAGATGGGAAGTGGGCGGCGGTGGCGGTGGCGCCGCCGATCGCTGATACAAATGCGGCAGCAACATCTCCGTGTACGGCGATCGGCCGAACATCTGCAAGTGCTGGCGGGCCTTTTCCAAGAGGGCTAAGGAGGCGGCATCCGCCTCCTGGGGCGTCAACTGGGCCATCAGGGGATCTGGGAAAAAGCGCAGAGGAGCTGCTCGCATATGCTGGTCGAAGAAGAAAGCATCCATGGGATCTCTGCAATAGGAGAGAGGCAGGACACAAATATATTATAGATAGAAGCTCTTTAATTTCTATAAATTAAGCAGGGAACCCTAAGACTTTGTTGTAAATAAATAAACAAAGAAATTACCTTTATAAATATATTAAATATTTTTATATCTTATATATTGCTTATTATTTGGCTTAAATAATCATTTAAACCTAAAATAAATTTCCTAAAAATGTTTCCCTGCTACTGCAACATTTTCTTGTTGCCGCAACATGTTGCCTGCAAAGCAGCGACTGCAACATGTTGCCCTAACTTCCGACAGGATCAGGCCAAAGCCTTCTTTTTTCCTGGCTTTTTTTTCGAGGCCTGCCGCTGCCCTTTTTTCGACAGCGACTTCAAAGTATTGCGGCGACTATTAAGACAGCAAATGCTCTGCCGCCAGCAACATGGGCAACATGGGCAACAGCAGCAGCAGCAGCAGCAACATCAGCAGCAGCAGCAGCAGCAGCAGCAACTCAAAGAGCAATGTTGCTGTTGTAGCCGGCACGGCGGCGGCTTAAGTGGCGTAAATTACAGATCGGCGCTTTTAACTTTGATGCCGATTCGTACATGAAATGAAAACACGAAAATAATGAGTGAATGTGTGGCTCTTGTTGCTGTTTGCTGATGTTGCCGTTGTTGTTGTTGCTGTTGTTCCTGTTGTTTAGTGTCGGCAATTGGCAGTTACTTTCAACGTAATTATGTTATTGCCCCGACTGAAGTGGCGGCAGCCAACAAGTTGCTCATCGGGTTCTGGCCAAACACCAAGCAGTCCAGCTCTCCAAGTTCTCTGGGCTTAATTGAGTGGCAATAGCTTTCAGAGATCGAATGTGAAGCAAAATGTTATATATTTCTGATGATTAGAGGTAGATAATTAACTTACAAATGATTTATATAGATGCACAGTTAAGTAGATCAGGATTTTAAGTTTTTTTTTTGATTTTTATAGATTTTTAATAAGTGCTCTTAATGGATTTAAGCTGCTACTTGATGTCAGAAACAAATATTAAACTATACTAGACTGTTTTTATTAACAAAGTTTTGATTGCCTTTTTTTAGGTATATAATAGAAAAATGTGATTAGATTTGAGAAAAAAAATAGCTAACATATTTTTTAAGACAGCATATGATTAAAAAGAATAGCTATTCAACTCTAAAAAAGCAATTTATAAGACACAGAATACACAATATTACCAGTGCCTTGTTTAAATTCAATATACAAGGCGCGTGCTGGCAGAGACCAGGTTTTTGCTGATTTCCTAGTCAGTCCTTTGGGCATCACTGATCCATAAATACATATACAATACTTCCTCCTGATCCCATTGATCAGCACTTCTGCACGTTGCCCGCTAATTGAAGAAGCTGCTCGGAATCGCAGACAACCGGCACTTTCACACATTTTCGCTAATCAGCGCAGTAGCAACCACTCGGGCCCTCTGATTCCGGCTACCGAATCGCATTTACGGCTCAACGGGGCCATCGTAAATTAGGCCATAAATCAGACATGACCCCCATAAACAGGGAAAACGGGAGCAACTACTACTACTACATAATATAATATAAGTTGGAGAGGGGAGCAACAACTTACCTATCAAAGTCGGTGAGACGCGACGAATCGCGAAATCCCTTCGCAAACGGATTCGAATCGATTTTCAGTTTCGTAATCAATTGATTCTGATAGGCCGTCACGGCCGTGAACACGGTCTCCGGGAAAACGAAGGTTTTATGGTCCATATCCTGCAGCTCCTTGGGATTGCCGGGTATGCTCTGCCCATGGCTCAGTCGCACCAAGTGGATCCGGGGCTGGTAGCGATGCATTGAGTTCAGCACGACCTGCAAGTGGAGGAGGTTGAGAGTGGCAGAGTTGAAGTAGAAATTCCCAGAATGCGAATCGTTTGTTGTGGGCCCGGCCTGATAAAAAATGTACGACCATAAAAAAGTAGTCGACGGTTGTTTTGACTGTCCTCGCATCCATATATCCATCCACGTCCTTTATGGCCGTGATAAAAAAAAAACAAGAAAACGGTAGCCGGCACACACAGGATCTCTCGGAACAAGGTCTTGCCGCCTTGCCACCAAATTGCCAACAATTTTCATTCATTTTTGTGCGAGCCGAGCCCAATGCCATTTGCATATGTGCATTCGTCCTGTGCCAGTCCTGGCTGAACCCGTTTGACCCCACCGAATCCTTGGTCCTCGCCAAGTGTAAGACAATGCCGCCCGCCAGTTTATGTGTTTGTCTCTGGACCCTAAATTATTCATAACCGACTTGTGAGATGGCTCAAGAGCGCGGCATAAATTGGTGGCAAAACGTTGATGTTTTGCCCGAAAATGGTACTGAGAATAAGTGACTTTGGGTTTGATTTCTCACTTGGCTTTTATATAGGGAAATCTGTAGGGGTTCTTAAATGTTTTCTGTCTTATTTGGGTTCTAAAATATGTGAAAAATATTTAATAAAAAATGTTTTAAAGTTAAAAACTGGGAAAACTTTGAAAAATCATCATTTCCCCTTGGTCCTACATCGATTTTCCTGTTCTAGGCCATCATTCTTTCCCACTCCTGCCTTTCTTGTACCATCTACCACCTACAAGTGTCGCCTCGACTCACCTGTCCGCTCTTGTCCATCTCGTTGTTTGTCAACTTCACCTTCTCGAAGGACACGACCTGTTTGCGCAACGCCTCCGGACTGATGGGGCTATCCGGATGGGCATAGATGCGGGCGGGTGGCGGCGGATCCGCTTTTCCGGCCACCAGCCACGAGCTGCGATGGTAGGCGTAGCGGTAACGTCGCGAGTCCAGCGGCACAATGTCCAGGAGGACGGCGTATCGGTCTGGAGGTTGAATCTGCCTCAGAGGACCCGAGAAACTCACTCGAACGGTGGGAAACATGCGTCTAAAATTGATCAGAAAATATATAGAATAATATTTACAATAAATAATAACATGTATATATTTTGAGGATATAAAAAGGAGTAAGATTACAATCTTAAAATATATAAATGAATAACTTTATCATTGGGTATAATTTAATTACGATTAAACACGTTTCCGCTAAGAACTTCCCATCTCAACACATTGTTTGAGAATGTTTGGTTAAAGCCCCTTAAAATTATGAGTTAAAGTTAAAGGAAATATGAAAGGATATTCAAATAAGCCTCAGATCCTTTCCTACTTATATATACCTTTTCCTATATGCCCAAACTATGTCAAATAAATGCTAGTAAACTCACAGAAACACACAAAAAACATAGAAAAATCGTGAACTATTTTTTTTATTGCCCGCCATTGTGTTGCGGTAGCAAAAAAAAAACAAGAATATAAAGAAGGTAGTTAGGTGGTGAGGTGGCCGCGTATGTAAATAAGACGCATATTTAATTTTATGACTTTTAGCACGTTTTTGACACATTTCCGCAAGCAATGTCGTCGTCCTGAACGCAGGACATTCACTCAGCAGGCGTTCCCTGGTCTAAGGGGTGTGTGCCTCCTCCCGCCTCCTACCATTCGCCGTACCCTCCCATAAAAAAAAAGAAAACACCTTCCCTGTCTCGTTTTTGTGGTCGCAGGTAAGTGTAAATGACGCTAATGACCCAGCCCCAGTTTTTTGTCATTTGTCTTAAGCGAAGGCCCACTGTATCATAGCAAAGTGTTGCCACTGTGCTTGGGTGGGTTAATTATAATTGATTTGCTTTCAGTTGCTTTGGGAAATTAATTGCGCAACATTTGTTTAGCCAAATGTTATTATTAGGGGAGAACTTTAACCTTTTATTATGGTTTTGGAGGAGTAGAAGAAGTTGTGATTTTAATATTTACAAAGGTAGGGAATATTCACAGTTGTTGTTAACTTTTTCTTTATATTTATACCGTATTTAACCAAACGTACCATGATTATCATAATCTTCTCACAGAAAAGTTACTTGGTTACGTATTTTCTACACTTACTTATCAAATCTGTCATAATCTTGTAGTTATTAAACTCTATTATTGACACGTACAATAATGGTTCGTGAGTTCGTCGGATTTCTAAGCTAAATACAAGCAAAGACAATATAAACAACAAGATGCGAAACACTCATTTCCTCCTGGCATACCAGACTACATACATTACTATGTGTACATACCAGTATCTACTCTTAATACACACAAGTAGATGATACTTTGAAAAATCGTTTTTAAACCAAGATTCCAAAAGTAATTCTATATATTTTTCTAGAACTCACACCCGCACACAAAACCCAATGTTATGTTATATCCCTTGGCAAGCACGCAAATACAATTTGTAGCCACCTAAGCTGGTTTAATTGAAGATTTACTTTCTAGTCCAATTTACACCTTTCTAACCCACTTTGGAGTACGAGTCTTGTTTGTTCAAGTTATGTTTACAGCCCATTATTGTTCTGGTAAGGCGGCGTTGTCGCTAGCCAGTGTCACCATGATTGTTTTGGCCAAACATCTGGGGTCTAGCCTGTTATGGCCGAGTTATGCTATTTATCGCAGTCAGTCACAGTCGCACAGTCACAGACCAAAACGAATCCACCTGTAATTGTAATTGTAATTTGTGCTGTAAGCATTTTCAGCTGCACTTTCGCAGTTGCATGCCACAATTAGCACCATTGTAGCGGGCATTTAACGTGTTCCGCTTATCTCGATATCTGCACGGATAACTGACTGAGCTCACTGCACTCCATACTCCACACTCCAAACTCCCTACACCCGACATTCTATATAGTAGCTGCAGTCGAGCCTGACCGCCCAAAACTTGAGTTACAAACGGAAGCCGGCAAACCGGAAGCTACCATTTTGTTTTTAACCCACGAAATGTAACGAAATTAAGGCGAAGGAGTTGTGAATAGGAAGGTAGGGGAATGTACAAGGAATTTGCTAAAGAAATATTATAAAATATCATAAAGATGTCTTAAAAAATATGCAAAAGAATAAGTTAAAGATATATATAATAAGAATATATATATAAGAATATATATAAAGATATATCACTTATAAGGGAGATATATCGAAATAAACCATTCAGTACGGTGTATCATGAATAATATCGAAAATATCGTAAAATGTAATATAGAAGATGTAGAATAATATTGCATTCATCGTTAAATGATCGAAATTAAAGAACAATTATTTAAAAATTGGTATTTCACTTAATATTTACATTCTTAAAACCAATTTTTAATAACATCTACATTTATGTTCAACATACATTAAAATATTGATTTATATATCGGACCTCGGATTAAATATCGATAAAGTATCGATATATCAATATTTTCTTTTATCCCTATAACTTGTAATTGTTTTCTACATTAAATGTAACTACTTTTCTTTCATTACTATACATGCTTAACACATTTCTTTCGGGGGTTATATAGCGAGCTGCTAATGCGGCCCCATAAATGTGTGAAAGTCCGGGCAACAGCCACGCCCCGTTTTTATGGGCCATATCTAATGCGGCAGCCCCCGCACTTTTTTTTTTTTTTTTTGCGCTGCTGCTAGGCGGAAATGTCGTAAATCATATTCCAGCATTTACATACATTTTATGAGACCAAAAGAGAGAGAGAGCAGCCCGAGGGCAGTCATAGCGAGAGCCACTCCCCAACACCAGTGCCCAGTTCTGTTTTATTTTTTTCGATGGGGTTTTTGTGGCGAGTTTAGTTCGCCCCGCGGGCCAAGCTTCTAAGTGTGGATTTTATGTATTTGTTTATGGGAAAATTAGGGAAATGGCTTTTACTCAGTTTCCTTTGGACGGCGGCGGCGGCGGCCGCTAGAGCTTAGGTGCCAAAGGTTACAATTATGAAGTTTACACACCATTTGCCATGGCCGTGGCTGGAATATTTGTCGGGGTTGCTGGCCGCTTTCAATTAGGAATATATGTTGGCATATACGGCCAATTCATTATCAACACCTTTGTTACAGCAAATTAAGCCGCAAGGTCTAAATTAATAAAATGCAAATTAGCAGCAACGACGACGAGCCGCACAGAAAACAAAGCGAAACTAAAAAAGCAACCCCAAAAAAATGCGAGGGAAATATAATATGTATATGAAAACTATAACTCTGATCTTATCGCCAGCTGACAACACTCCCCCAGTTTTGGCTATCTTTTATTAGTTGATTAATTCATAATTCGGACCCAGTGCACCTTTCCTTCTCCACTCATCGGAGGCGGGGGATTAACTTGTTCCGATGACCGTTCCCGGCTGATAAATGATCCCCGGTCTTGGCCCAGTTCAGCTGCCCCGAAAGACTTCGGTGGCTCTATTAATAAAGTTGTGGAAAATGCTGTTGACTCTATGTTGGCCTGCAAGGGGTTGCACCGTGGAAATTGCAATTGCCATGCATCCTTCGGTGTCCAGGCTACTGTCCTCGAGTGTCCTGCAGCGGCAAGGAATCCACGGCGTTAATATGCGTGAAGAGTTTGTCGCAAAATATTGACAAAACTCCGGGTATTCCGATGGCAAACAATTAGCCCGCCTGCCCCGGCTGCTGACTTTTCCGGCCTTTGTCTCGCCAGTTGTGTCTCGAGGAAAAATGCCAACCTCAAAACCGCTGACAGCGTGACAAAATCGCAAACCACGTGATATTTTATTTCAACAACCGCACAACAAAGGCGAGCATCCTACTAACCTGAGACCACGTAACAGGTAAAAAAAAAGTGTCTAGCTCTGTGTTTTGCCTTTTCGTTTTGCTTTGGCTGTAAATCATCCTCAAAAGTCGTCACTTTAATGTTTTGTTTCTGTTTTTTTTTTGCCAACAAATTTGACGCAGTTTTTGTCCGTTTTTCACGGCTTCGTTCTGATGAGAGCCACGCATGCGCATTTGCATGTGGAGACAACATTTTCACAGTGCACCGGAAAAAGGGGGAAAACTGAATGGGTTTATTATGGAAAGAGCAGACTTTGGTGTTTGGAGATAATAAAGTAAACTTAGAACACCTTATGGTGAGGTTTAGGATATAATATATAAAATAATTCCCTCAGAAACCTTGAAAAGTAATGGAGAAAGAAGTAATAAAAGTCTTTAAATGGAAGTAATTGTAAGCCAAGTGAAATAAATATCTTACTAAGCTCTTTGGTTATTAAATAAATATTTTCATGTAAGATTTTCTTCTCTTTTCTTAATAAAACTTAATTTTTCAACCCAATAACCAGCACTTTTCTTATATTTCCCCTCAAGACCCCTTTCTCCATGACAAAATGCCATGAGACATGCCATCGTGTCGACTTCAGTTGCATATTTTTGCAATTTCAAATGTATCACTCACATTTAAAAAAAAAAAAAAACAGAGTCCCGCATTGCCACACCCACTTGGTGTAGCCGCCCCTATTTTTCGTTTTTTTTTTTCGTGGACATGTTTAGCTAGCAAACGACGTGCTGACATAGATGGATATCGGCCCAGGGAATGGGGATTATACTGCCGCTGCCGCTACTTCTGTATTTTTCAACCTTTTCGGTTTTTTTTTTGCAATTGTGTTGCATGCGTTCGTCAAACCCGCACAAATGTAAATAAGTGTCGGCCGCTCATCGGTATCCTTTCACTAATTACAGGGCAAAAAACCAGAGGAGTAAAAATACAAAAAAAAAAAAAAACACGGAAACAGAAACGTAAAAACACGAACGAAACGAAACGTAAATGGGCCCAAAGGCCAAAGGACATGCAAATGCGTTGTTAGCGCGACAATCGGCAGCTATTACATTGCAATTTATACTTTGTGTGGATTTCTTGGGGGGGGGCCACCAATGGGAGGGAGCTCCTAAAGGAGTAAATTTGTTAATGTGTCGTAAATGCGCACAGCAGGGAGGTAAGGGGGTGGCAAAGCTTCAGCAAGGCAGTTAGATATTCTTTTTTTGGGGGCCAACTGTTGACGGCCAGCGAAAGGGTTAAGGCAACACTAAAGCCAAACAAACAAAAGTTGCCAGGCAGAAGAAAAAAAACGAGGAAAAAATAATACAAAGGCAAAAAACATAAAAAATATGATGCATTAAGGGTCTCCATAGTCGACTATGTGGTACCTATTTTAATGGGATTTATATACAGGTTAATAGGGGAAATGTATTTCCATTAAAGGGAATTTATTAGTAACAAGAAAAAGCAACAGTTTGCTGAGGTTTTAACATTTTAAGTAACTAACTTAGCTAGATAATATATTTCTTTAAAGATTATTATTGTAATTCCATTGAAATAAAACATATAATAAGTTCTTCTATGCAGAAACATTATATTAAAATTATGTTCAACCTCTTTACATCTTTACTTAACTATCCACTAGTTCCTTCCTATTTCTTTAACATAAAAAACCTATTGTAGAACCTTTAAAATCTCTCCAAATATTATTTAAGCTTAACCCTAATTCCATCACTCCCCTACACTACAGAAAATAAAGCAAAAAGCTGAAAAAATCAACAAAACAAGAGAAGGGAGCGAGAGAGGGATCCAGATCCTAACTACCACCTAGCGACTAATGCGCATTTCGCATGTTATTGGGGGAAAGAGAAAGGGGAAGGCAAAAAAAACAACAAAAAATACCAAATATAGAAAGCAAAAAAGTTCTCTTTCTCTCAAAAAAAACTTTTATGTTTCATGTTCGTTTTTATTCGAAGACCCCCTTTATGGCCCGCCCCAGAACTCTATCGAGAATATATCGTCAAGCAATAATTTCTTCAACTTTTGTTGAGTTGCGAATGAAAAGTCGTTTAACCCGGTGTATTCCTTAGCCAAGTGTGTGCGTGTTCAGTTTTATTTTTTTTATATATTTTTGCGTTTTTTTTTCGAGCCGAAAAACAGCTGACGAAACGAGGTGTTTTTTGTGTTTTTCTGCTAATCGAAAATCGACGGCAAATTATTTCGATGCCTTGTCAATCAAGCAAAATATATATTGCTGGAATGTAAATGAGGAGAACTAACCGAAAAGTTGTTGATATTTTCCAGTTATGAGCTATGGGGCGTTAAGGGGGGGCGTGGCCGGTAGTCGGCTTAGTCGATGGGTGAAAGGCGCATTAAAATTTTATATTGATTGTTATTTGGTTGGCGGGAGACTATTCGTGGGCTTGATTGCTGGCCGATACCCAGGGGCGGCATTATGATTATGACCCGGACTGCCCCGTGCCACTCCCCCACTACCACTGGGGGGCAATAGGCCTTTGGCAAATTGAATTCCAACGAAAGTTTAATGAAATAAAATGCACAAAGTGCAGTGCCCGGGGGATTTGGCCAACGCAAATGTGATCGATTATCGGAAAATATCTTTCGATAAGTGTCGATAGGTGAATATCTCAAATTGCCAGGGCAATGGACCTGAGAGGGAGTTGGAAAGTTGTACAAAGAATGTTTGTTTGAGGATATAATTAGTTTTTGCTTTTAAACCTAATAATTCAGGGTACCTTTTCTATAAATTATAATGTATCTTAATGATAAGTTTGTCTGCTTCACATGTCTGTTATCATTAAAAGGCCTACCACAAAGTAATTCCTGGATGCATCAAGGCATGCAAAATGCCATTTTCTACCTTTTTCTTTCTTTATTTTTTTGAAGCCCACTCACTTAGTAGTGGTAAGCCCCTGTAATTTATGTATTTATGCTTATGGCTCTCTACTCACCTGCCCGATTTGGTAATGATCATTTCAGTGCCCAATTCATGGAACTTATCCCACAGCTCCTTGGTCTCCAGGTGGCACTGAACGGGCGTGAGATCGTCGCAGTTGCACGAGCCCACAATCTTGGGCGTGGGCTGCTGTGGGCGTGGCCATTGGGGAAGAGAGAAAGAGAGGGGGAGTAGAGAATTAGGAGGAGATTTTTAGCAAAAAAAACACTCGAGGAGATGCAGGATGCACAGCAAGAAACTATAGATCTAATATCAATGTTTATTGAAGGAGTTTCTGGTTTCTTTACTCTCTATTTTATTAAGCTTTTCTTTATGTGGCATGGTGTCTCTGCACTTCTCTAGATTTTTCTAAATTGTTTAAATTTCTTCCTGTTAATTACAAAATATTTCCCTGACTGTAAATTATGGTTACCTGCGCTGGCGATTCCTCTGGCGACAGGCGCTCGTTTTCCTCGGGACTCTGCGATGGCGGGGGCGGTGGCGGCGAGGGCGTGGCAGCGCCTCCAACTGCGGCAGCTGAACGCCCTCGATGTCCGCTTGATTTGTTATTGTTGCTGTTCGAGTTGCTGATGTTGCCATTGCTGTTGTTGTTATTGTTGCTGCCGCTGCCGCTGCTGCTGCTGCTGTGATGATTGTGATGTTGGCGTTGTTGCTTGTTTGACGTTGCATGGTGATGTGTCTGCTGCCTTTGTTGCTGCTGCTGCTGCTGCTGTTGTTGCTGTGCAACACGCAACGCCTGACGCGCTTGCTGCTGCGCCTGCAATGCTGCTGCAGCTGCTGCGGCCGCCGCTGCCGTTGCCGTTGCTGCTGCCGCTGCCACAGTTGCCGTCGGCGTTTCCGAGTCACTGCAGTCGACCACATCAACGTCAACATCCACATCATCGTCCGCATCCTGGCCTGAATATCGCTCCACAGATGCGGGGCCTGCACGCAGAGAAATAAATATAGAGGTATACATATTAGAAATAATCGAAATTTCTATACAGATATTGGTTAAAATATTATTAAAAGTCAATAGAAATTGATGTCTTTACATATATTTGAAGTTTTTCTTTAACTTGAGCCACAATTTACTTAGTTTCTTAAATTGAATTCTATTATTTTATGTATTTAATTTATATTTACTTGTTTAAAATCAAATAAATGGTCATTATTTTTAAATTTAATGAATAATACACAGTTAAACACTGTTAAAACTAAACAGTTGTTTAGAAAACTTAATATATTAACAGACTTTATATAGTGTAGTCCAACAAACCCCCTTTATAGTCTTATATCTCCTTAATTTGCATAGAAATCAAGGTACTAAGTGCTGACAAGTACAAGAAAATTGATTTAAATGCAAATTGTTAAGCTAAACACGACTCATTATTCTCTGTAATTATACTAATTAATATTTAACTAAGAAATATATCAAAATCGCGAGTGTTATATAAAAGAATCTAAAGAAATCCCTTTGATTAAACATATTATATTTAATATAACAGAACTGCAGGCATATTATTTAATATAATAACTAGGAAAACTAGTTTTTAAAACTTAACTTAAACTTAAACTTAATCTCGCAGTGTTTATTGGGTGAGATAGAGAGAAAGAGAGACATCAAAGTGTGGCCAGTTAATATGTGGGGGAGTTGCTGCTGGGCACCTGCAACATGTTGCATGTTGCCGCTGATGAGTCGGCACGAGAATTCAGTTCGCGACCCGATGCGTTTCACAGATAATGCCAAAAAATTCAATTATTTGCACAAAATGCAATTCCATATGTTAATTTCTCGCGTGTATCTGTGCATCTGTTTGCGCTTCTGTCTCTACCCAATTATGGCATCTAAATAGTTTTGCATTCACGTATGTACATATACATATATATCCCATAGATACATATGCATGTATCTGCCTCGCTGTCATGCACTGAAATCCCACCCCGCCGCGAATTCAAATAGGCTTTGATTATTTTATTGCCGCGCATTTGCCGCAATTATCAAGTCATCAACGTTGCATTGTCATCAATATATAATTTATATACAGCAGGAAAAATGTAGAGAGAAAAAAACCAAGCGGAATATATATAGAGACATAAGGCAGCGGCATCAAATAAGTATTAAGCAATCGATTAATTGCGTTTTTATATAAGTCAGCAGCTAGAAAATATGGTAGATAGGATCTTCCTCGGGGAAAATCATACTTTGCCTGGTATTTAACCTAGTTTTAAGTTAGATATATTCAGTATTTGTAGGCAGTGTTAAAATAGGAGGTTGAATTTTATTTCTGCCACAAGATATACATCTTTGTTCTTATTTCCATTGTCTAAAATACTTGAAGTTTTGCTTTGGAAGCTAAAGGAAAGACAAGCAATATGTTTCTTGCCTTTTGTTTTGGAATAAAAATAGATTAATGTGTCAAGATCAAGATTTAATAACAATTGATTTGGCGTTTGAGGTATAAATAAACACAAAATGTTGATTTAAATTTTGATTAAATGTGATTTACAAATGCGTGAATTAATTAAATAATTCCTAAGGCTGTAAATGTATAATATAAGGCTTAGACCTTATGAAGAATATTATATAGGTTTATGATTAGATCCCTAACCGTATGGTTAAAACTATATTCAATTAACCCATAAGTTTCCATAACTTCATGATAAAAGTATAAATATTTAATGTAAAGATGGTTTTTAGCAGAAAACCATAATAAAGACAATATATTTCTGTCACTTTTAGTTTATTAATATGTATTACGAACAAGTTTAGAAGGAATAACATCATGGAATTACTCCACTCTCTCTGATCTCTCAGATTTAAGCATATATAAACGTGGAATATAATATATTCAAGCTCTCTTTGAGTTCAAAGTTCAGTAAACTAACGATTTAATCTATAAATAATCTCTGAATTAATATATTCAACTGATTCCTGGCTAATAACCTCACTAGAAATCAAGAAAAGGGGTTAAGATATGTAAGGAAATTTCCATTTATTTATATAGTGTATATCTTCAGATTTTTTGGCAACTTAGTGGAGGGTATATTATATGTTCGAAATTACTTTACTCACTCAGACTCCGCTCGGAAGGTTCCCGGCTGCTTGGGGCGTTTCCGCCGCGCGCCATAATCGCGGCAATTGAGAAATCCGTGGCGAAGGAAATGTTGTGCTGATGCTGCTGCCCCTGATGATGATGATTGTCCAGCGGATGATGATGATGCTGCTGCTGCTGCTGGTTCAGGTGGGGATGATGATGATGATGATGATGATGGGAGCTGCCGCCGTTGGCGATACTCGCAATTTGTTGCTGCAACTTCGACTTGAAGTTCTGCGACGGCGACGAGGGCTGCGTTGGCTGCTGGGCTTTCGTGTTTGCCGGCTGATTGCTCAAAAGCATTTTGCGGCCGATATTGCTCTATATTTCTCTCTCTGCCCGATTTTTTTGCACAATTTGTATTTAGATATATATTTTCGGTAGATTTTGGTTTAGTTCTGGGTTTTATAGCATTTTCAGGTGTTGATTTCGACTGCTTGAAAGTGGTTTTAAAATTGTTTAATTTAAGATCTTTTATTACCATCTGTCAACTCTTTTATCATGTTTAGGCCTTGTTTCTGGGGCTTTTCTTTTTCTAGAGGTTTTCCTTTAATATCCTGGCAGTTTACTTGATATTTCAAATATTTGTTCACAAGTTTAATTTGGGAATTTTTTGTGTATTTTGCCTTGACAATATTTATTTATGGAATTAAAGGAAATATTTGAATGCAAGCCATTAATATTTGCCTTGAGCCTTTCTTTTTTAATTTTTTCCGACTTTAATTTCTAATATTTTAAATATTCTTTGATGTACAAATTTTCTTTTCCTTTTTTTGTTGCAAATTAAAATATTTGGATCCTTGATTAATGATGTTTTAATAACATAATCACAATGCAATTATAAATTTGCAGTAACAACACTAATTATTGTTTATTTGCAATTTGTATTCAATAGATTATTAAAATTGTATTAAATACGTTTTAAATAATATTTTAGGAAAATGTTGCAATGTTTTTTATTGAATTTTTCAACTCTTGTTAACTTTTTTTTTTAATTAATAATATTTAAAAGCTTTTTTGCTTTGCTAAGTTCGATTGTTTTGTTTTTGAAACACTTTTACTTTGCTGGCGACGACTTTTCGAGTTTTATATATTCCGTACTTGATCTTCGTGATTTCGCCGTAGTTTTCCGTATTTTCTCGCCGGGATTTATGAATAAGGGAAAAAGAGAGAATGGAAATGCCGGAGCGCCGTCGCTGCTTCACAGTCACGCAGCTGACCATTGAATGAATCCCAATTCGCTTTTCGCCATGTAAAACGCCAAAAGCGCCAAAGCCAAAGCCAAAACCGACGAAAAAAAAACAACAACACAAACACACACACAGAGAAGAAAACAAAAAGACAAAAAACGCAACGCAAAAATCAACAACAAAAACAGCAACTACATCGGCAAAGCTGACAGCGACGCCTACAGCGACGTCGGCAGAGGCAGCGACGTCGACTGACCCCCAAAACACACAGAAACAACAACAGCTGATGTCGCTTACGTTATAACGTAAAGAAAGTACTTAAGGGTTTTGCCGCAGCGCATAACGTAAGCATTTGACGTAACAAGGAGCTTACGATTTTAGTTGTTCTTTCTATTATTACTATATCCTGAAAACCCAAAAAATCCTTACGTCACGTTTCCACTCATACGTCATGTAATCCAACCGCACGTTAAACCGCAAAAGGAAGACCAACAACAACGATACATTTTTCAATTATGACAATTTGAGCAATGTGGGCGTGCAAGCGAGATGGCCATACAAACCCTCGCGCGCATTCCCATGCAGCCAGCAGCGACGTTGACGTCAGCAGCGATGCCGTGGCATATAACTCATTTCCATTTCCCATTCCCTGTTCTCCCAATCACCTTTCCATTTTCCAATTCGAACACATTCCCATGCACTCAAACCGGGCTAGCCGGCAGAAGCAAGCCATAAGCCCAGCATGTGTGCAAGCGAGATAAGACCAGTGTCGACGGTTGAGTGGAGAGCGGCATTTGAGTGGCTCGGCTATCTCGTTCGCACATCGAAGTGAGAGAGAGCGGGAGCGAAAGAGATGGCGCAGAGAAGTTCATAAATTCGTCATTTTGTTTTCGGCTGTTGACAGTTCTTTGGGTATTTTGTTGCTTTTGTTGTTGCCATGGTGAGTGGCCAGCGAATATGTGTGTGTGTGTGTGGAGTGTGTTTTTTCTTTTGATAGTGGCAGGGGTGGTGGTGTGTGTGTTGCATGCATTTCGTCGACAATTTACGGTTCTTTTTTCAACTGTGTTCCGTTTCCATAACGTTTCGCTTACTCACCACAGTCGAGTTGAGTGGGTTTTGGAAATGAGTGAGATATTTAATGCGAGTGGGTTTTTGAGATTGAAATTAATAATTGTGTTTTAAAATAATTTAAACGTTGAGGAAGATAATTTTTAAATCTTTATAAATATACATGTTTAAAAAAAATTATTTAAGGTATAATTGTATTTTTAAATAAAACGTAAATTATATATTTTTCCATTTAAATTATAATGAATTGAATAATTAATAATACATTTTCTGTTTGCTGACTTTTTATTAATAATAATATATTTACTTTACGCAAAATAATATTACAGAACTGCAGGGAAACTTATTTATTGTCCTTTAAATTAAATAACATTAGATTTAAACCTTTTTTGTATTGTATCTTAAAAATACGTTTAAATCTAATTAAAAGAACAAGTTGATAAAAAAAAAGGATGGAAATATTTAATTTAAATGTACAAAAATTATATATTAATTATCTAATATTCTATTTTTATTGATTTCTTTGATTATCATATAATAAATAATAGTTATATTAGTTCTGAAACAAATAAACTTAAGTCCCTTTAAGTATTTGCTTTAAATTGAATATTTTCGTGTCAAAAATATCTATTTAATATTTCGATCCTTTTTGTATCTCAGAACCAGACATTATTTCCCACATCCTGCCACTGGCTGCGACTTATCTGAGAAAGTGTCTCGTGTACTCGCGGTTCTCCAATTGAAAAATCATAATTGAATATCTGGGTTCCTGTCACTCCTCCAGACCATACCCTCACACACACCCCCCATCTCCCTGCCTTCGTATCGTATGTAAATGTTTTTAATTTAAATGTTTGCCCAAAAGAACCAAACAAAAGATGGACGGAGGAGGGAAAAAAATGCGACGATGGCGTGTGAACGCAGCAGAAAATTATGTAGAGACCAAGGGGAAAAAAAGAGGGGCATGCCGAGGTGATGGTGGTGGTGGTGCCACCATCTTGTTTCCCTCCGTCACAGGCTTTTTTCACAATTCGTCAGCTGCGCCCTAGGTTCTGCCAGGATGATGTCCTTTTGTCCGAGCACTGAGAAAAAATTAACAACAAACTTGATTCAAAGAAGAAAAGTACTTTATTAATGTCTTGTAACTAAGGAACATGAAATTTAAGGTTTAAATTAAACTAGTGATGTAATTTTACACTTTTTAGGTATATAATATAATATAGTATATACATAAGAAAAATACCTAAAACTGCAGGCGCATTTGGATTTGTTAATAAATATAATAAAAACACTGAGTTATGTCTCAAAAAATCACAGTAACTTTAATTTAATTAATTAATCTTAGCATCAGCAGCTTTGCAAATATTCCCTTTTAAATTCTAAATTTTTCCTTTATTTAAATTAACAAAAAATGTAATAAGAAGTATACTTATATTCCTTTATATGCATTTAAATTGATTTAAAAATAAAAAAGAAAGCAAATATATGATTCAGGTTGCATTTATTAAAAAATTTCAACTAATAGTTCCCCTTTCTGCTAGTTAAATTCAAAACAATTAAAGGTTTACCATGTTCTCCTTCAAGTTTTTTCAAATCCAAATGCATTTCAAACCCTTAATTTCATATTTTATATATTTTTTTAAAGAACATTTTCCCCGAGTGTCTCGCCTGTTTTTGTGGCTGCGGTTTCATTTGCATGCGATTCGTGGTTGCCAGCCGATGTGGCGCACAATTGAGCCACTAATGGTGATGTTGATGGTGGCCAGATCGGTGGAGGGAGTTGCTCACAGCTCACGGCAAGGAGCGGGATGGGATGCCGGGTGGAAGGTAGACGGGTCTGGGCCCGGCCCTTTGCTCGCTTTGTTTGCTTTGTCGCGGCTCGGTGACAATTTTTCAATGATTTGTTTCCTGCCCTGAAATCTCATTTGCATATGCCACCATATTTTTTCAACTTTTCTGTTTTTTTTTTTCGTTTGTGGCTTCTGCGCTCCTTGTTTTTCTATTTATTTCCTGGGAGGGAGTGAAAAATTGCAATCGCTTTGTTTTTGGGTTGGTTTTTCTCGGTTCTTGGGCAATTTGAATTTGATTTAATGAAATTAAGAGAGGGCGTGTTCTCTGAATAGTCGTTTCTTTAAATAGATTTTCCAGGCGATTTTTCGTGGAAATTGTCTAGGTAATTAAGTTGGTAGAGGTGTGGAAGGGGGGTTTCTAGGTAGTAAAAAACATTTGGAAATTTTTTTAAGCTGGAAAGGCGGAACTTATCAATATTTATTTTTTGAATGGCTTATTTGTAAAGAGATTGATCTTATTAGATTATATATTATATTATATTATGGGTTATTATAGTTTTTTAAATGGTTTCAATTACCGTGATGTGTATTATCATATTTATGTAAAAGCTTGAAACGCAAGGGAGGCCCTGTTTTATGAAAATAATTGTAAAAAGTATAAGTAAACTACGTTCTCTTTATTTAAAAGTATGCACAATAGCTGATTTATTATTATAACATAAAGAAATCTAATACACGCTTTCTGAATTAATAAGAATGCTTTTTAAGCTTAGTTTTGTTTTGTTTTTACTTTGATTTCCCTTTAAAAAAATCATTTACTAAACATGTCGAAAATTGCGATTTAAAGACCCTAAAATCGGCATATTTCAGTCCTTTTTAAGAGCATTTCTTTGGTAAAATAAATTGTTCGATTGCCAAATGCCAAATATTATTGGATTCTCCTTTTAAAATATTTACAAATATTTAACAAAACAAATTCCGAATAAATTTTACTCTTTTTTTGAACATTTTATAAGGAGTTACATCTTTAAAATTGTAAAGAATACAAAGATAAACACTTAGTAAACAGATTTTATAGACAAAAACAAAACAAACACAGAAACGTTTTTCGAATATAATCCATTGCTTTTTTTGTCTTAGTTATATTTATTAACCTTTCAGTTTTATGATAATTTGGTTAATCGTTTTTTTGGGGTATTTAATAAGGATAGGCTTATGGAAAACTTGTTCTGCATTTTGTAAAAATAATTAAGATATTCACAAGTATTCTAAAAGATTAAAATAATAATTTTCCATAGTTTCGTGACCTTGTAGAGTATCTTTAATATTAAAATAAATATAATTCGTAGAAAAATTCAACAAATTGCTAGAAAAAATTAGAGAAATACCCGTACTTCCTGATTTTATTTAAGTCACCAAACAACAACAGTTCCCCCTAAATCCCAACTTGAGTTATTTGCATAATACACCTGCATGTGGCATTCCTCACGCAAAAAATCAAAACAAGGCACTTCAAACTTATTTATGAACAACATTGGAAAAATCTAGAAACAAAGATCTACGACTAATCCAATTTCGTCAAAGAAATAGAAAATCGGAGCAGGGGTAAAAGCCAATCAAGTAAATATCTGCAGGAAAAGCTTTCCTATATAACCGAAATTTTTGTTTACGCTTTGACGGGATTACGGCAAAGTCACCGAATTGGATCCTGCGTCCCGATGGCCATTAGTTTTTATTTGGCGAAATTTCACTATTTTCCTTGCCTTTGCTCCTTTTGCCTGCGACTACTACGTGCACTAAATGGCCAATAAGCGAAGGGAGGGGGGTGCAAAAAATTGCCGAAACTAAGCCACCGAAGCCGTGTCAGGACATGGCCATCTAAATGCACATGGCGGTGGCCATATTGTGCCAAAGGATATATCAATTTTATTGCCGCCCGAAATCGAAACAACATGTGTGTTCGTTCGTTCGCTCCGAGATTTTTTTTTGTCCGTTTCATCCTCTTATTGTTGCATACAAATTGCGTAGCGAATTGTTTTGTTTTTCGATTTTTCTGCCGCTGCCTTAATCCTTTGCGCCAAGGCAAACAGAGCAGAAAAATAATAATTGCGAACAATTGTGTTTTACGGCCATCGGCATCGGCATCGGTATCCTTGAGCAGGCGAAGTGCGAGCGAAGCGTGTCACCTGAAGGCGCAGGTGCTGCTCTGCTCCGATTCGATACAAGAGCCAAGGACACCGGCAATTATCCTTGGGCGAGGGAGTCACAACATAGGATTCGGAATCATTTGGAATCACCAGAGCCAGCAGGGCGGAGGAGCAAAGCAAATCAATTACGCCGCCGGCAACAAGGAGATCTCTGCCTAATTTGATTTCATTACCGCGCCCACAACTGCCAAGAATTGTGCACTTGAAAATAAAATTAAATAACTGGGAGGGTTTCGGAAAATATTAATAATATTATTAATATTATTAATATTAATATATTATTAATATTATAATAAAGACAGAGTTAAATGGGTGTTATTGAGATTGAAAGGAAATATTATTATTATTATTATAAGGAAATACCAGCAATTACACAGTACTGACAATTTTTGATTTGTTTTAAGCAATAGTAAAATGAAATATATATAAGAATATATGTTCCTTATTTATATAATTTTTTGAGAGTTTTGTATTTACTTTTTGAGGATTAAAATGTACCTTATTTGAGCTACAAGGAATATTTTATAATTGTTTATCTAAGAAAGCTTCAAATCGATCTCAAAAGTAACCCTTTTTTAAAGTTATATTTCCTATGATTTAATCTTGTTTCCTTTAACTTTTGTATAGTCTCTAAACTTATAAAATCTTAACGTATTTTAGGCCACATAAATATCCTACCATTACTTAATTAAGAAAACACTAAAAAAGAACCCAAAATCGAGATCGCAAGCATCCCTTTTCCCTTGCAGTGTAGTCAAAGCAAATCCTTTCTGCCCATCGCCAGGGCGGAGCTGTGCCCGAGCTTAATGCGAAAATTAATCGAATCGGGATCGAAGCGGGGCTCGCAGGCTCCGGCAACGCCTACCAGCTGCAACAGCCAGCGACTTGCAACTTGGAAACTAGCAAGCAGCAAGCAGCAACTTGCAGCAGCCGCAGCAGCAGCAGCTTTAGCAGCAGCAACATTCCCAAGCTGTTCCAACTACCGAAAGCGTTGAAAACACTTTGTCGGCTCACAGATGCGTTGATAATATGGTAAAATTGCCAATGATGCACGCCCACTGTTGCCATGTTGCCACGCCGCCACACCGGACTTGGGACGATGCCGAGATGCAGATACAAATGGCTGAGATCCACAGAGATACACAGAGATATGCAGATGCATTTGTTTTTGGCCGCACGACTGTTTCCTGCCACATGGTAATTGCCACATCAAATGTGCTAGATCCAAACCGAACTTGTAATCCCGATTCCATCCAAGGAGATTAACGATCTTTGGCGTAAAACCACATCCTGGCCGAGGGAATCTCTCTCCCCGATGACGGCGGCAGCGGCGGAGAAGATCAAATGGTTGGTGGCGGCAATTGAAATTATTATTAACACGCGTTCCGTTTGCTGTCTAAATTTATGAGCTCAACTTGCAGCAATTGTTGCTGCTGCTGCTGCTGCTGCTGTTGTCGATGATGAACGTTGCGACAGTTAATTGTTGCACTGAGAAAACATTGGGGAATATTTTAAGCCAAGGTAGAAATCTGTAAAATGGAATACCCCAACGAAATAACATTGCAAATAGCTATTTGTATCGAGCTAGAGAATATTCTAGTGACTTTATTAAGTATCTTCTATGAAACATAATTCAAGAATGAAGTCAAGTACTTAATAGTTTTAACTTCTTTCACGAAATTAAGGTTTAAATTATTATAATATATTTATAAACCTCTGTTCCATTACTCTCATATAAATCCCCTATTTCCTAGACTCTAAAATGCTAACTAGATTTTCTGAGATAGTTTTCTCTCACTGTCAAAGCTGCAAATTGCTTGTTCAACATAAACAAAACGGTTAGATCAAAGCGGAGAAGAATCTGGCGGCTGCCGTATTCTTCGGTCTTCGGTAGAGAAAGAATATATATCATAGGGAGAACCTGAGGTGGGAAGAACCACACACCGAGATCGGATCAGTGCCATCAATGGGAAGCGAAGAATGAGCCCACATCGAAGCCACCCACACGATGAAGAGATCAGAACTCGGAGAGAACTCTCGTCGGGGCTTATTAAATATTAATAAATTGCCATCGAATGACTTGGAGTTGGATTTCGAGGGGGATAAAGAGATCTTAACCGAAACCAAAACAATGGGAAAAAAAAGGGCAGACACAATGTCAGCTCCGACTATGTCAGGTATTCTATTGAAACGAGACTCGGATACAGGTTGTTCGTCTTGGCCAATAAAAATAAAAGTCTCTTGTCATTGCCGCTGTCAAAACTGTGATCACACCTTGCTGGCCCATTGTTCGCCGTCCGTGTGATTAATGCGATTTATATCGCCAGGACATCCATCCCATGCCCAAGCCCGATCCCAGGAAAACGCCAAGTGCGGAAAACAATGGAAATCTTGACAACAATGCGTGTCGCTCGCTTGCAGGAAGCTGAGGCCGGCGCAAGGTGTGAAAGATCAACGAGGCAGAGAAGGCGGAGAGTTTTCCCCAGCCAAAGAAGTCACCTTGTGCGTGGGATGCGCGCAAGGTGATCTTATCGCCGCCAGAGAGCTCCGTTCTGTCTCCCAGGAACTGACGCTGATTTGTCTGGCACTTTGGATTGGGTTTGGGATCTCTGGATCTCTGGCTCTTGATTCCTAGAAGCCGCCATCTCCATCTGCATTCCGTGTCCACGTTCGATGGCATGACAGTGCGAAGTTTACCAGGAACCAATCATTGCCGAGCCACTGCCTATTCCAATTAATCACAGGGCGGTGCAAAAGCTCCGCCTGATGGACGCTAAGCACGCTCCAGCTCCTCTCAGATGCAGGCAGTGCAAATTGCTGTCACTGCACAGTGGGCGGAAAAGCTGAAAATTTTAATAAAACTAGGGAAAATTCTAAGGAGAATAAGAAGGCGAATTTAAGGAACTTTCAACAGCTTAATTCCAGTTAGATCACTTTTTTAAGGAAAGGAGCGAGATGTATTTCGAGAGGATAATATGATATAGTGATAAATATATCGCGCCCAATATTAATATCGAAAATATCGTATACTTTGATATATAAAAATTGAAAAGATAAAGTATCGAAAATTTTGACTAAAATACTGGCTAATGTTAGTTTATTTTGCTTGTTTTACTTTTACCGATTATATTATCTGATACATATTAGCTTTTATAGACGAACATTAAACCGATATATCAAAGAGAACCTCTATTAATCGCACATATGTAGCAACAATAATATATCGATTATAATATATCGACCTTGGCATCAAATTTTGATTCAGTATCTAAATATTGATATTTTTTGCCACCATAGAATGGTTTTATTTATAAATAATTAAAGACCAAACTGAAAAACTTCAGTTCTAAGGATTTCTTCATCAAATCAATGCTCAAATTGATGAAATTAGAGCAAGAAGAATTTATAAATATATTTTCCATAATGACCTCTTTAAAATTATTTATAAATATTATATAATAATATAATATAATGACGCTTAAAATATTATCTCGGAAATAAGGAAGGACCTAAATGATACCAAAGGACACCTAAAAATAAAAGCTAGTCCTGAATATATTTAATAAATTTCCTCTTAAAGCAAAGATTTTATTAGCAGATTCAGGATTACCACCCATGGTCCTTCCACCTGGATGCAGAGGACGCCGCCATCTTGGCAATGGCCACCAAGTCAGCGACAATTACGTTGGAACACACGCGTTGACATGCAGCACGCGATGCGGATATGAAAGCCATGCAATGTATGCACAAGACTAACATATATATAATATATATATATATTCCTGGATCCCGTCAGCAAACCCTGGAACCCCCAACCAAAGTTAAAAAAAAATCAACCTCAACCTGTCAATGGCAAATTACATGGACTGGGTTGGTCCGACGATCCGATCGGGGCTTGGCATATGCGACAAAAGATGCAATCAGCGATTTGGGAACCGCGCTCAAATAGCTCGACTTTATACTCGGGGCGGGCGTTGGCCACGCCCACTTTTGAGCAGGTGCAGCCAGCCCAGCAGCAATTAACTATGGCCAAATTCGTGCGCGACATTTTTCCCTTATTTTTTTTTTTTTGTTTCTACCTCCAATATGTGAGTGGGCCCAATGCAAAATGAAGCTCTAAACTTTAACAAATTCACGCAAGCAATTTTTCATTTCGTAGTTTCATTCTCTGCTTTTTTTTTATGGCAATTAAATTTGCTGGAACTACGTGCAGGGGGAGAAACAATGGCCACCCACACACACACTTGGGTATGAACAATAACAGACCCACCAGCCACCATCAGGTGACAATTTTATTTTGCCGCTGGAGGTTGCCATGTAATTAGAGCGCAAACGGTTGGCATTTCGATAATTTTGGGTTTCAGTGCTTTGGGTTTGTCAGCAGAGGCGTCCAAAGGGGTCTTTTTAAGGGTTTTCTGACAAGGATTTTGAGTTGGGAATATTTTATTTTAATTACTTATTGCTTTGGGTGTGTAAATATATTTTAATATATTTTTTTTATAGGTAAATTAGGCCTTTAAAAAATTAGAAATACTCTATAAATCAATTGCATTTTGATTAGCAGAGAAGACTTTATTTTAGCAATCATTTTCACGGATATTACAATTTATTTAGGACTTTAACATAGCAAAATATTCTGTATAACAGAATATATAATCAATCTATATTTAATCTATATTTAAATATATATTATAACAATTTTTAAAGCTTATGGTTTTTGCAAATCTTGTTTTTTATTAAAAGGGAGCTACATGTCAAGCCTCTTTATTCAAATTCAAGACATATATCTACTATATAATTACTCCTATATTTATGTACACCATTATTAATTGGCAAACCCAACTCCGCCCCTGACTTTGATTATTTACTAAGTTATATACTATAGTTGGTATCTGTGTAGTTGACATGCAATGACCGCCATTGGAGGAGTGTAAATGTGCGATATGGGACGGCCATTACGGCTGAAAATATATATATATATATATGTATGGAAAACAATCATTTTCCGAGGGTTACTAATCATCATTTGGCTTTATCGTCCCGTCGCCGTCGTCTGGTTGCCGCTTTGTTGCTCCATCTAATTGCCCGATTTCATTTCATTTCGACCAAAATGTGCACAACACGTGGATTAGTGGCGAAATTAGCCATTTGAAAAGTTGATGTCGATGTCGATGTCTATTGTTGCCAAATTGCCAAGTGGCTTTTGTGCTGAACCTTGTAAAATCAATTGGATAATGAATGTTGAAATAAATGCTTGTTATTCTATAAAAAGAAAAGGGGGAAATTAAACTGAAAACCCGCCATTATTTGATTCAATTTTTGTTTGTAATTTAAAGATAATAATAAGTTAAGTAGCCACTCTAGTTCAAATTAAAGAAATAATTGGCAAATGAGGAAAGCAGAATAATAATAACTAAGAAAAAACTAATATTTATAAGAAATACCTGAGATCTTTTATTAAATAACTTGATTTCTATAAAAACAAAAAACCTTTGCTCAGTGTTCTCACTTAAAAAGTAAACTAATTTCAATAAACTCTTACTGGCTTTGCAGGAAATGTATTTCAAATTAAAACTAAACGAAAAAATCTATAGAAATTCTACTTCTAAAGCCAAAAACCGATTTGATCATCTCCTTAATATGCCGAACTCAATTTCTGTTCCGCCAGACGTCAAATTAGCATGGAAATTTGGCAGCTAGATGTCCAGTCCGTTTTTCTCCGTTTAATCGAATCCATGGATCATTTTTGGACCGCGACAAGTGTCGCACAAAAATGCGCGAGACATTTAGACAGCTGCCAGATGCAATTTCGCGGACCGCGGTCTCTAAACAAAAAGTTCGAGCCCGTTGCGGTCAAAATAATGTTCCCGGCACTCAAGGAGCGCACTTGGGGCTGGGCACCAGCTGTCCGGAGGAGCTTGGATCACGCCATCATTCTGGCCATTCTAAAGCTATGTTTAAGGGGATTTCCCCCGCCTTGTAGAGGAGGGACTTGACGTTTATATTTGCGGCAGTCAATGTGATTGATGTCTATGTCTCCAGCTCGGTACCCCCAGGCCAGCTCTGGGCCATGTCCGTGTATTAAGTTGTAAAGTCATTTTGTGACAGCTTTATGAGCCAACATGTGACGCGTCCTGCCAAGGCTCAAGGATGGGGCGGCTAAGCAGAGAGAGAAATTGGCCAAACAGAAGAAAGAAATGCTAGAACAAGTAGAGATATTTTCTTTATGAGATATAATGCCAAATATGATTTGAATCCATTTATTTAGAAGCATTTTAAGAAAACAAAAGAAAGGTATATATAAATATCAAAGTT